>JARQOC010000002.1:414909530-414937285 GCA_033576535.1 Allobates femoralis
ATTTTAATAAATTTTAAACATAAAAGTGTGGGTCAATTATTATTCAACCCCTCAAACCACCAGCATTCTGTTTGGTCCCCCTAAAGTATTAAGAAGTAGTTCAGGCACAAAGAACAATGAGCTTCACATGTGTGGATTAATTATCTCTTTTGCCAGCCTTTTCTGACTATTTAAGACTATTTAAGACCCTCCCCAAACTTGTGAACAGCACTCATACATGGTCAACATGGGAAAGACAAATGAGCATTCCAAGGCCATCAGAGACAAGATCGTGGAGGGTCACAAGGCTGGCAAGGGGTACAAAACCCTTTCCAAGGAGTTGGGCCTACCTGTTTCCACTGTTGGGAGCATCATCCGGAAGTGGAAGGCTTATAGAACTACTGTTAGCCTTCCACGGCCTGGACAGCCTTTGAAAGTTTCCTCCTGTGCCGAGGCCAGGCTTGTCCGAAGAGTCAAGGCTAACCCCAGGACAACAAGGAAGGAGCTCCGGGAAGATCTCATGGCAGTGGGGACATTGGTTTCAGTCAATACCATAAGTAACGTACTCCACCGCAATGAGACCAAGATCGAGATCTTTGGTGCCAACCACACACGTGACGTTTGGAGACTGGATGGCACTGCATACGACCCCAAGAATACCATCCCTACAGTCAAGCATGGTGTGGCAGCATCATGCTGTGGGGCTGTTTCTCAGCCAAGGGGCCTGGCCATCTGGTCCGCATCCATGGGAAGATGGATAGCACGGCCTACCTGGAGATTTTGGCCAAGAACCTCCGCTCCTCCATCATGGATCTTAAGATGGGTCGTAATTTCATCTTCCAACAAGACAACGACCCAAAGCACACAGCCAAGAAAACCAAGGCCTGGTTCAAGAGGGAAAAAATCAAGGTGATGGAGTGGCCTAGTCAGTCTCCTGACCTTAACCCAATTGAAAACTTGTGGAAGGAGCTCAAGATTAAAGTCCACATGAGACACCCAAAGAACCTAGATAACTTGGAGAAGATCTGCATGGAGGAGTGGGCCAAGATAACTCCAGAGACCTGTGCCTGCCTGATCAGGTCTTATAAAAGACGATTATTAGCTGTAATTGCAAACAAGGGTTATTCCACAAAATATTAAACCTAGGGGTTGAATAATAATTGACCCACACTTTTATGTTTAAAATTTATTAAAATTCAACTGAGCAACATAACTTTTTGGTTTGTAAGATTTATGCTTCTGTTAATAAATCCTACTCATTTGCAGTTTGAAGGCTCTAACTTATTTGCATCTTATCAAGCCACCTAAATCTGCAGGGGGTTGAATACTACTTGTAGGCACTGTATATAAGATAATCTTGGCCCATAAAACTTTTTTTTTTTTTAGCACATCCAATTGTGGAACTTATTATTCCAAGATCTATTGATTGATGATTAAAATTAACTTTGTTGAACAACTCCTTTATTAGCAGCGGAGTACAAATTATTTCCTTTTGGCAAATGCTGTGTATTAGCACCATGTAAAGATTGTGCTCATCCTGTGTTGGTATACTTCCATAATTTATAATGGAGCTGAACAAAAAAAAAAAGCCAAGTGACAAGATTTGAGGAAATTGCAAACAATAACTTTTCTGAATATATGTAAACTCGAACATAAATACAGTTCAAAATAATGCATGACAAAGCACTCAATGGCTTTGTCTGCATTATTACACACACTAATCCCATCAGCGTATATGTCCCAATCCCGTTTTGTAGGAATTCGTACGTCCGCACCCAAGGGAGGCATTGAACGTAGTGGCAAGCGCTAAGTGAATCTGGTCCAAGTTTATTGCCAACTGGATTTTCCTGCTATCAGTAGCATTTACCTAATTTAATGGTTCATAGGTGATTGCTTTTTTTATTACTTTCTAAAAGGGACAGGCCACTAGGTTGTGTCCAGTTTTTACTCTTCTTCTGTTCCCACAGTTCTCCTGAGTAATCTATACCTTTATTTATTTAGTTTTTTTAAATCCATTATAGGGTTCCAGAGGTATGAGCCTTTTTAATTTGTTCTAATTTTTTTGGCCTTTGTATAGGTTGCTCACAGGGTAATAAGGCAGACAGCTCAAATTCACATCCCCTGAGTATCGTGTGAGCAAAACCCATTGGTAAAGATTATAAAAAAAAAAAAAAAAAATAAGATTGCACTAAATTAAAGGGAATTTGTCAGGTGAAAAATTCATATGTAACTGATACAGTTTTCTAACTCCTCCCTCTAAGCTCTTCCAATTCATGTATTTCTATTATTTATACTCCCATCCTATCCTCTGTAAACAGCAAATAAAGAGATTCATTTCATCTGTCAATCATAGTGAGTGATCACTTGCTTCTCTGCTGCCCACTCCCCAAGGAACAAATATTCATGTATCACTGCCCTGCCCTCCTCTTGTCTGTATGCTTTGTCACTGTGGTCAGCTCTCTAGGTGTAGACACACTGCAGACAGTGGAGAAAGGAGGGAGGAGGAGGTGTGTCCTATTAGCAGATGCACAAATGACATATTCATTGTGTATATCTAAGGCACGTGTGTGTAGTGTGTGCTGGAGATATTTGTTTGTGTTTATATGAACATTTGATCATTTGCTCAGCAGATACACACATTACATGTATGCAGGAAAACAAATCTTCATATAAACAGAAATCTCACAGGCAGCACAGACTGTAGTGATGTTACTACAGGAGTTGTAGAAAAAAACACCTCCCCCTATCAACTTCCTCCTCAGGAGCCTGCAGAAGCCTGAGATTCAGTGTAACATGAGCACAGAGGGGAAGGACAGAATACCAACTTGGATAGGTGTGGATATTTAAATAGCATTTACATACTGTGACTCTTAGGTGTCAGGGTAATTACTTTTACAGCTGCCTGCTGGGTGTAAAGGTGCTTACAGCAAGAGAACTACAGAGAGTACAGTAACGATTTTTACATATTCTGAAAAGTCTGCCCGAGCACTATTCAAGGATGCTATTAGAATCATACAGAAAAATTACCTGACAGAGTCCCTTTAAGTCTCAAATCTCTGGAACTATAAAGTGCATTAAAAAAAAAACCCAGGAAAAATGGTGCAAGATTAGGGGAGCAGCAGACCGAAAACATGATAAAGACGTGGCCTCTTGTAACCTGATATCAGATTCTCTTTAGCTTGGAGTTATAACAGTAATGCATTGTAAGTGTGTGAATATGTGAAGAATGAGGGTCAGGTCTTGCTGAATAATAATGAATTATAGACTGGTGGGTCAATTGACTTCTTGTGAAAAGAATAGGGGTGATAGAACAGGTTTATTTTTTCACACTGAGGTCTAATATTAAAATTCTAAACTTCAGATATCTCTGTGAAATATTGTTACTTTAAATGCATTTTGTCTCCTTTTTTATTTTTGTTCCTTGTCACTTCACACAATAACTATTCCCTGTTCTGGTTATTGTGTTTTAGGATGGATTGTTGAACTGTCGAGTCCTTTGTGTGGATCTGCCCAGATTCCCTGTGCCACTGACTGCATGTTTAATCAATTATCGAGCTCCTCCAATGGGCTGTGCATGCAGCTAATAGGAGTTATTAAAAACAGCCCTTATATAAAAACAGTCCAAAAAAGCTACTCTAAAAACCTATTCTTATGTTAATGATGCCGAGCAAACAATGGAAGCCAGACACATTCTTTCATGATTGAATTTTAACCAGGGCTAAGTCGGGCTGTAGATGTGACGGCTGCTGGGGAGCCCATTTTTGGAATATTGTGGCCATATTACTATTCCCAGAATAGTGTAATTGTGCCCATTAAGTTCCAGAAGCTGAACATCTGACAAATGTTTTTCAGAGTTTCTACTTCCTCCGTTATTGCTCAATAACAGATGAAATTGTTTTCTAGGTATATTTAGCATGTGTACCTATATGAAGTGTTTATTTCCGTTCTGCAGGCGGATCTCAGTCGGCTTACGGACATTGAGAATTCTCTTGCCGTGTTTTGCATGGCGACATATGGTGAAGGGGACCCTACAGATAACGCTCAGGACTTCTATGATTGGTTGCAGGAAACAGATGTTGATCTAACTGGATTAAAATTTGCAGTAAGTTACATTGTTAAGATCAAAAAGCATTAATTGAGCACATACTAATTGGTGGAAAGGAGTGTAAAATGGGGCATTAAATGTCATTCATGTGTTCAGATGGAAATGGTCACTGTATTACAAAAAAATAAAAAAAACTTTAGCATTTTACTGCTTGCTAAAATTTGCACTCATTCTTCAGCTATTAAAGGGTTATTCCCATCTTGAAGATCTTGTGAGCATGTAGTAGGTATAATAATATAAGCAAATCCCTCCAATTAGAAATGTTGTATGGTTCTCCTGATATAGCTGTCGCTTACCTTAAGGTGGTGTCACACCTCGCGACGTCGCTAGCGACATCGCCGAAAAAGTGACGTATCAGCGATGTCTCTAGCGACGTCGCGCTGTGTAAATGAGCGGCGCGACCGCGTTTTATCGCTGGTCGCAGGTTGACAGGTTTACAGGAAGAACCGTAAACCTGTCAACCGGCGACCTGCGATAAGGCTGGATCGCGCCGTGTGACATCGCCAGAGCGATGTCGGCGGCGATCCAGCCTATACCGCAGCGTTGCTGCGGATCGCTCGCTGGGCTGAGCCCAGCCCAGCGAGCGATGTCACCGCCCGCATCGCTGCGGTGTCGTCGGCTGCAGCGATGCTGTGTGACAGCTGGCCAGCGATGTCGGAAGCGAGCGGGCACCCGCGCATCGCTTCCGACATCGCTGGCCAGATCGTGCTGTGTGACAGCACCTTAACGTGCAGGGTATTGCAGCTTAGGTTATTTGGCCATGAAAGCCATCAGCACTACACAATCATGATCTCAGGATGCTAATGAGGGTAAAGAGGGCCCCCCACACTCTGTTAACCATCTAGATCCTGTAGTCACTATTAGCAGCATCTAAGGTGTCAAATTGTCATGGTCGGTGCATACACTGATGGTGGCTGATGCAGCAGATTGTCAGCAATAGTATACAGCTCACAGCTGCTGCATATTCACGCATGGGGGTATGCTTTTCACTCTCATGTCTAGATAGTAAAAAGACATATTGATGGTCATTAAGGAGTTAAAAATGTGAATCTAAGGGTATGTGCCCACAGGAAGGTTTAGTGGCGTTCAAACCGTCAGTAAACCGCTGGAAATTATCAGTTCTGAGCTCTGAAGTCTCCAGCGGTTTCCCAGCGTTTTTTTCAGCGTGTGCACAGCGTTTTTCAGTCGGTTTTTCCAGCGGTTTTCTATGGAGGATTTTGTTCATGGAACCGATCAAAAACCGCTGAGAAGAATTGACATGTTGTATGCTGCTAAACCGCTGGGAAACCGCTCAACCACGGGCAGATCTGCTCACATAAACCCACTATGTGTGCACAGCGGTTTCTAAATTACATAGGGTTACATGTAAGTCCTAACGCTGCTTAGGACTTACATAAATTTAAATAAAACCTATGCTAAACCGCCGGCGGTTTTCGCTGCTAAACCGACGTTAAACCTTCCTGTGGGCACATACCCTAAAACTTTGTGACATGCATTTGTATTCCGCCACCCATAGTTTAATACCCCTCATTAGAATCTTAGGTGACCAATTGCCTCCAGACGTCACCTAAGTAGCACTTTGCAGCAACCTTTTGTAATGTATTCTTGCAACTACAGCTGTTTTGTAAAGGCCTTAGAGATTTGTTTAAGAACATTAGGGATAAAACAGCATCATGAAAACCAAGGATCACACCAGACAGGTCAGGGATAAAGTTGTGGAGGAAAATAAAGCCTGGTTAGGTTATAATAAAATGGTTAAAGCTCCGAACGTCTGAGAGCACTGTTCAATCCATCATCAAAAACGGAAGGAGTATGGCACAATACAAACCTATAAAGGCCTGGTTGTCCACCTAAACTGACGTCCCAAGCAAGTAGGGCACGAACTAGAGAATCGGCCAAGAGGCCCATGATCACTCTGGAGGAGCTGCTCTGGTGGGAGAATTTGTCCACAGGACAATTGCTAGTTATATACGTCACAATTCTGGCCTTTGTGGAAGAGTGTCAAGAAGAAAGCCATCTTTGAAACCAAGCCATAAGAATTCCCATTTGCAGTTTAAAAACAACCATATAGGAGCTTGTGGAAGACGGTTCTGTGGTCAGAACAATGTAAACCTTTTTTGGCTTAATGCAAAACTCTCTGTATGGCAGAAAACTAAAGCTATGTTCACATGTCCAGTAAACCTCTGTTAAAACGGCTCCAGCAGAGATCCATTTGCAAAAAAGTTGTGCAAATGCAACTTATTTGTCCATTTAACAAAACAAATGATTTCAGTTGGATTTGTTTTTTTAACATTAAAGTCTATGGAAAATGGGTTTGTTAAATAGTCATGTTCTCTTCCATTTGAAACTGGTTCAGCAAGCAAAATACAGATGGTTTACAAATGGAAGAAAAATGAATGACTTTAATAGAAGGGTAACTAAACATTATTTTTATAACTTTTTTTTAAGTAATTTTAACTACAAGCATATCTTTGTGGGTCTGGATATTGATGTCCCCACTGATCTCTGAAAAAACACAAACCTGAACGTTGCACAGGACAGGAGTGTGGAGCTTCGTAGCTTATGCTTTGTATTGTATCTGTATAATGCTCTTACTAGGTGATCAGGATTGATCTGTACACGCTTGCCGCCTAAAGTGTGCAACTCTCAAGTGGTTTTGAGTGCTTGGTGGGGGGATGTCTCTGGATCTGGACCCTTATCAGTATGCATGCAGCTGAAAAAGCACTTAGTCAATGACTTTTGTTAAGTTCAGTGGTAGAGAAAAAAAAAACATTTTTATCAATGGGTTCTCCTCATTTTGTAGGTGTTTGGCCTTGGAAATAAGACATATGAACACTTTAATGCCATGGGAAAATATGTGGACAAAAGGCTTGAAGAGCTTGGTGCTGAAAGAATCTTTGAACTAGGATCGGGAGATGATGATGGCAAGTGAGTGGCCTATCTACTATATAGCTCTATGCAGTCTGTCTGTGTCTGTAAGTTTGTCCCGAAAGCAACGCCACTTATAGGACATCATATAAATTACAGTTAAACTGGATATTACAGTTAAACTGGTATGTGAAGAAGCCCATAAATTTGGTTGATCAGCCAAAGAAAACCGTGCCAGCTATAAGACATTTGTCTGGGTGAAGGAGAAGGGTATCCAACATGCTGTCTGGGACACTAGCCGCAGTGCAGTAATTCATGATTGCCAGTGCCTAGGTCTGCTCTGTCATACCCTTGGGGCAGACCCATTCTGCTGCTGCACTTTCTCACATTTGTATTCCACTCTGAGGGGCTTGTGCTTTAAGTAGTGGAAATATTAGTGGCCTCCATCATTGGGCTCCTCTGAATACAGGTGGATGTTCTCTGTGAATAAAATGAATCCTTACCAGTGTTTCTCATTATCTCATCTCTCAGCCTGGAGGAAGATTTTATTACGTGGCGTGAGCAGTTTTGGCCTGCAGTGTGCGAACACTTTGGGGTAGAAGCCACAGGTGATGAATCCAGGTAGGTTATGGCTAACTGCTTGTCCAGTCTCCTGTGACTTCATAGGATAAGAAAGTACCACTTGGCTCCTGTAGACACTGTGTGCACCTTTCTGGTAACTGCAGGCATACAAATAATATGTGAAAGTTATTACATGAAGTAGGATGTGTTACTGTACCCATACTTCACCTCTGTTCATTTTTTCTCTTTCTTGCTAGTATTCGTCAGTATGAACTAGTCGTGCACACAGATGAAAATATGAATAAGGTCTACACAGGGGAGATGGGCCGTCTAAAGAGCTACGAGACACAAAAACCGTAAGTGGCTTTTCTTTCACTATTTCAATTGCCATCTGTGTATCTTGTTTAGCAGAGCTTATTTGTTCTTAGACTTTCTGCCACATGTTAGCATTTTTGGTGGTAATTAACAGGACCATGCTTAAATATGGGACCCTCTCCTAGTGTGTTCTTGTCATGTCATAAAGTAGACTCTAAAAAGCACTTGATGGTCTTAAGTTGATCATACACAATAGCTGGTGGATGAATATTAATTCTGCCACCAGCTATCTCTACTGACTCCCCCATACACACGGGCACTCTGCTCAACCAAGCATTTATTTCCAACATATCTGTCTTGAAAGTAAATTCATTGGGTGTTGAAACTCCAAATGCCTGATCCTTCTCTCCCCCAACTTCATTTGTTTGAAGAGAATAGGGAGGCTCCAATACACATTGGATGGTTGGCCGGTTTGAGCAAACTTCAGCTAATGTGCATGGGTGGCCATTGGTTGTTATAAACCTGGTGTTTACACTGAAGCTGAGCATTTTTCTTTCATCCAGACCTTTTGATGCCAAAAATCCATTCCTGGCCAATGTATCTGTGAACCGAAAACTGAACCAAGCAGGAGAAAGACATTTGATGCATCTAGAACTTGATATAACTGGCTCAAAGATCAGGTAATTTTTGTAAACCTGCTGTCAAAGTTTGCACGTTTTTAATTTACTGGGACTATACAATCTGCTGTGTGTGTAATAAGTATTTAAATGTAATCTTTTGTGAAATGCCGAACAAAAGCAGAAGACGACTGTGGCATTTGTTGAGAGAGTAAAACATTGGTGACAGGCTTCCTTTAACATACTTTTCCCTAAGGACTGTCTGTCATTTTAGGTACGAGTCAGGAGATCACGTGGCAGTTTATCCAGCTAACGAGTCCTCAATAGTTAACAAACTCGGAGAAATTCTAGGAGTAGACCTTGACATAGTGATATCTCTTAACAACCTTGATGGTGAGTTTCTCTAAGGTAAACTTTGTCCCTGACCTCACACAACCATGCTTCATACATAGGCTAATATGCTGTGTACAATGCTGCATGTGATGTTCTGGACTGTGTGTGCTTTTCTAGGAAGAGAGATAAGAATAGATTGCATAGACTTTGTGCCATCTGCCTGGAACTATCTCTACTCCATAATAGGAAGAAGAGTGCCATGCACATTCCTGTTTGCTGCTTTCACTTGTATGTATAAAGTGCAGGAAACCTAAAGTCCTTCCCCTTCATACAAAGGCTACTAGCCGGCTGACACACGGTGTATGGGGGCGCCTCTCAACTCGGGGAAGACGCTGATTGGGCATGTCCAATTTCACTCGCTGTTCTCCTTTGGATAACCCATTGGCTGAGATGCCCATCAGCAGATTTATCATAGATATCACAAAAGTGCTCTGCTGAGCAGCATCCCTGTGTATGGCTGTTGGCTGAAGAATCATTCAGCCATCTTATGTTTATAGCCAAATTAATGCTTTAGGAAATTGCATTGAAGCTCTTTTTTCACTTGTATAGCAATTGAATTGCGCTTTGCTGATGTACTGCTTACTCCTCTCACTTATCCACAGTTCAGTTCTTGACTCCTAAAACACATGGCCTTAGCACAAAGTATGGATCTGTGTTGTTCTAAAATAACTGGCTTCATTTTTATTCAGTGCTCTGAAGCTGGTTTAATATTTTGTGTTTTTTTTTTTTTTTCTTTTTTCCTGCAGAGGAATCTAATAAGAAGCATCCATTCCCATGCCCTACCTCATATCGCACAGCTCTCACCTATTACTTGGATATAACCAATCCACCTCGTACCAATGTACTTTATGAGCTTGCCCAGTATGCCACTGATCCAAAAGAGCAAGAGAATTTGCGTAAAATGGCCTCCTCCGCACCTGATGGCAAGGTAAGCGAAGAACTGAGCCTTGTTGGCAGCGAAAGTAGGAAATGGCTTATTGGATTGCTTTTCTTGTTCACAGTCCAGTCTTGTAAGCTTTTCTTTAGATATAGCTTAGAATTGCTATCAAGCTATGGTGTTTCCTCTGGTGCGTTTGGGTCAGCCATGTAATACTCAGATGCACTAGAAATGTATGACTGGCCAGGTGTTTCTCTAGAACAATCAGCTGTTTAGTGGATCTGCAGTGATTAAGACCTAAGCTCTATACGTCATATTCTAGACATGTCTTATCACATTATACCCTCGAAAGGGTTTTGTACATCACAGGCTACATTTTATTTATTGGCCCAGTGCATCAAATGTGAAAAATGCTACAGCCTCACATTAAGTCTTTGTTAAAAGAGTTTACAATGGATATTACATAGTGGAGTATCTTAATGTGGCTGTACCAAATATTTACAAGGAAGAAAAGGGCAGTAATTTTTTTTTTTTTTTTAATATATATATACTAGCTTTAGAACCCTGCATTGTCCGGGCATAGTAACTAACTGTTATTAGTTATGTGCAAAATAATAATTCTATTTTGTTATAAGTCACAAAGTAAATACACTGAAAATACAGCTAGGATACTGCCACCTCAGTTGACTCGGGGAACGCGTCATAGACCATGTTTTTACGGGAAATTTTAACCCCGCACTTTACAGTCAGTCACCAAAAAAAAGGCCTATTCACTGTATGTGTGAGGTTATAGATACTTTTTTGACAGTTAGCCTGCATATTTATCAGGTGACCTATAACTTACCATATATGGAAAAGAACAAAACAGTGATGTCACAACAGAATAGGATACAATAGAACATTCCGAGTCATGTCACTGTATCTATGCGGTATTTGTGTCTCCTGAGTTCTACTTGTGGATTTGTGTTTGATCCATTCTATTGAACATCACTGTTTTGTTCTCTTCCATAGATGGTAAATTATAGGTCACCTAATACTCTTGACAGTTAGTCTGATTATTTATCTGTAATGGTACCTTTACACGCCGCGACGGCAGGCTGGATACATCCCGCTACTTCACGTGCACGAGCACGCTCAAACGGCTACAAACGGTCAACGCACCCTCTTTACACGCCGCCATAAGGTGCGCTACGCCACGCTACATCTGTAGCTAGCTACATCGCCGGGTCTCTCAAGTAGCCAGCTGTAGCTCATGTACACACCGCTACAACCAGCTACTATGGGAGGACCTGGTGCAGCAGGGACAGCACATAGGCGTGCCACAATCTTGGATTACGAGCCGTCCGTACGATGATAGGACATCGTAATATCATCATGATTGGCCAGGCATCGCAGGAGGCTGAGTAATACAGCACGCTCGAGCGATTGTGTAGTGTGACTGGTCAGCTCCTTAAATATGCCGCCCTAGGCAGCGACTACCAATCGTCATGCAGGAGCTTCCTCCAATGATCGGTGATGGGGCGGGGTATCCCGGAGCCTGGGTCACGCCTTAGCTACATTGCAGCTACATCGCAGGGTGTCCAGAGTTCCCTTCCGGTGCTTCTTTACACGCCGATACAGCTTGCTACCATCGGCGATGTAGCCATCAGTTTTCGAGCAGAGCCCATAAACAGATGTATCTGTCGCCGGCTGTAGCGTCGCGTCTTCAGACGCCGCTACGACGGGCTACATTGACGCTACAAGCTACATTTGTAGCCTGTAGCGGGATGTATCCAGCCTGCCGTCGCGGCGTGTAAAGGTACCATAAGGCCCCTTTCAGATCAGAGTTTTTCGCTGAATGCGGCAGAAACCGGCAGATGTACCGCATCTGCCACATAACGGCCGACTTGCGGTACAGTAGCGGCAAGCCCCCATGCATTGTTAATGGGGTTTGCGGTCAGGCGCAGTAAATGCGGTTCTGCCGGATCCAGCACTTTCGCAAGCGAAAAAAAACCGCTAACCACATTTTTTTTTTTCACAGCCCCAACTGCCGGATTGTGGCAAAACCGCAAAGCCCCATAGAGAATGAATGGGGGTTGCCGCTAGTGTACTGCAAGTCGGCCGGTAGGTGGCAGATGCGGTAAATCTGCCGCATTCAGCAAAAAGCACTGATGTGAAAGGAGCCTAACCTCACAGATACATTCAGTGAACTGGCCTTTTTTTTTTTTGGCGACTGACTGTAATGCACGGGGTTAAAATTTACCCTCACAACATGGTCTAGGACGTGCCCTGAATCAAATGAGGTGCCAAGGATTGTAACTAACTGTTCTTGGCTATAACAAAATAGAATGGTGTAACAAAAAATTATTTTTGCACAAAAGTCACAAAGCAGTTAGGCCTCCTACTGTATATTGGGGGCTGTGTGCTGCCTCCTACTGTATATTGGGGGCTGTGTGCTGCCTCCTGCTGTATACTGGGGGCTGTGTGTGGCCTCTTGCTGTATACTGGGGCTGTGTCCGGCCCCCTGCTGTATACTGGGGGGCTGTGTGCAGCCTCCTGCGGCATACTGGGGGGCTGTGTGCGGTCTCCTTAGGATAGGTAATCAATATCTGATCAGTGGGTGTGTAGCACAAACAGTAGCTGTTCCCAGCTCCAGTCAAATTTGCCCAGTTGTGGAGCTGCACAGCTTAGGCTGGTTTCACACTGCAGTTTTTTCACTTATCAGTGTCCATCTAGTTTGTGTGCCAAAACCAGGAGAGGAACCAGGAGAGGAAGTTGCGGAGAAAAACTATAATTGAAAGATTGACACCTGTTCTGAGTTTTGGAGACACTCCTGGTTTTGGCACCCAAACTGTATGGACACTGATCAGTGAAAAACTGCAGTGTGAAACCAGCCTTAGTCAATTGCATAGTAGCCACGGATGGATGTACGCAGTCGCACTTTATTGATTTGAATAAAGGGTGGATGTGTGATACTTAGTGATGACCACTGTACCGATGACTAAACTACTTAGTTCTGCAACTGAGCATATTAGTCTGCTGCTGGCATTGAATCAGCCATGATGGTGTCGTGCCATTACCAATCGGATATTAATATAAAAATACATTCAGCTGCACTGCAAAATGCTAAAATATGCTAATATTGGATAAGGGAACTCTGGTTTTGCATTACTGCTATAGGAATATTTGAAAAAAGCTATTTAGCTTATGTATTGGCCAATCCATGTGAGCTCGATAACCTCAACAAGGTGATTTCTTGTATATTCAGGCCCTAACTTAAAATGCCTTTAATTTGGATTAAAAGTCACGTCTGGTCAGGTAGGATCCAAAGCTCTCTTATCTAATATAAGTGCATTTTAGAGTGCAGCTGCATGTATTTTTGTAGCCATATTGTGTTTTCAGCTGGTATTAAAAAGACTTACCAATCAGATATTAATGACCTGTTCTAAGGGTAGGTTATTAGTGTAAGGCCTTATTCACATGCCAGGATGTATCAGTCTTTGTAGGCCAAAGCCAGGAGTGGAACATACAGAGAAAAACTGTCATTGAAAGGTTAATGCGTGTTCTGTATTTTATAGACACTCCTGGTTTTGGCAAAAATACTGATGTGTGAATGAGGCCTAATAAGTAATGGACAACCTCTTTAACAATGCCTCAACTAGCTGGCACCTTTTAAATGCTTTGATTAATAAAAGAAGTGGAATTTCAGGGTGCGTTTTTATGTTAACACTCCGATTGTCATCCTGTCCAGGCTTTGTACCTGAACTGGGTACTGGAATCAAGAAGAAATATCCTGGCAATTCTCGAAGATATGCCTTCACTGCGTCCTCCTCTTGATCACCTTTGTGAATTATTACCACGTCTGCAGGCCCGGTACTACTCTATTGCCTCCTCTTCAAAAGTAAGTTATCCAGATACTAATTAACTAGAGTAGTCCGTCCATAAAGGTGTGTCTTTTCATCTGTGATAGCAATGTCTTTCATTATAATATCCACAAACAGTGCTCCTCATTTATTGCCCGAATCAAAGTACGATTTAAAGGGTTATCTCCAAAATCTTATCCCAATATATAGTAGGTGTAATAATAACAATATTAGCAAATGTCTCCATTTACAAATGTGGTATGCTTTTCCTCATGTGCAGGACATTGCAGGACCTTGGGTGTCCATGGTAATGACTACGAGCAACTAACTGACTTAACCATTATGCTTGGCCGTAACCATAGATTCCCAAGGTCCTGCAATGCCCTGCACATGAGGGATAACACATTGCTTAGCAGGTAAACCATATCACATTTCTAATTGGAGATATTTGATAATATTGTTATTACACCTGCTACATTTTAGGATAGGATCTTTGTGATGGGAATAACCTTTTAAACCCTACTGCCTTATAGTACCAATACACCATTACAGAGTGTTATGTCCTGTTTTGAGTTCTCAATGAGCTGCATTAGGGAGTGGCTACCTTCATCACCATATCAAAGACCTACATTATCCTGTCTATGTGAGGATCTGTGGAATGTTCACCTTTTGTAGACCATTTTCCAACAGATAAAATCTCCATGTAAAGCATTTGCAAGTCTTTTGAACTGGACAAAGCTGCAATAAAACACAACTGCTACTAAAAGTATAAAACTGTGTAGTGTAAGGCCACTCCCAAGAGCTGTGTGGCCCATTCAAACAGCTCATTGTCAGATCGATTGATAGCCTGTGCTAAAGATAGGCCATTAATATTAAATACGGTAAATCTATATCACCTTTATTCACCTTTATCTAATCAAGTGGGCAACTTCACGTGTGCCATCTGTGGGTTACAAAAGTTAGTTGTGTATGTATATAATATGATAAAGATATATGTATTTTTTTTTTATCATTACTGTTTTAAAAAATTGAATTTTTCCCTGTTGTGCAATGTAATATAGGTTCATTCCAATTCCATACACATCTGCGCGGTTGTAGTAGAATATGAGACCAAGACTGGACGACAGAACAAAGGGGTTGCCACAAACTGGCTTAAAAACAAGCAGCCAACTGACAATGGCCACAAATCATCTGTACCCATGTATGTTCGCAAATCTCAGTTTCGACTACCATTCAAGCCTAGCACGCCTATTATTATGATTGGACCTGGCACAGGTATCGCCCCATTTGTAGGATTCATCCAAGAGCGAGAATGGTTAAAACAGCAAGGTGAGTGGTTGTACCCAGAACCCAGGTGTAGGACTTTGCCTTTGTATTTCTATAATGCAGTCCTTTTCTTTCGTAGCACATCCCACAAATATGCCATGAATGTTGAATATGTCCTCTAAGCCTTTCACTGCTAAGGTTATGTGTAATATGTATTTTAACTCTTATTGAAGCTAAAGTGTATGAACAACCAGATGTATAACCAGGGCTGTGGAGTCAGCCAAACCTTCGACTCCTCAGTTTCCCTGAATCCGACTCCAATTCTGACTCCACCAAAACAGACGCATACCCGGACTCCACAGCCTTGTGTATAGTTAGAGTACTACAGTACTTAGTGCAAAATTTGGACCCCCTACCAGTATGTTAATCCAATTGATTGGTCCCTTGTAGGGTTCTAGATCCTAAATCTCCACAACCCAATAAAAAAAAAATATTTAAATATCACAGATAATACAGCAATAATTATATTTTTTAAGAAATAATTCTAAATAGTCATAGTTACCAAATGACACATCTTATAGTTACTGAAACTGCTATTACATAATGACCGAAATAATACCACCATACTGATCATTATCAAACCCAACAGTACGAATATTACCACCATTTACATCATATAGAGGAGCTCTGTAGTTCAAGTTTACATAGTAAAATGGCTTACAAAAATATATACAGTATATTTCCTAAAAACAAATCAATTTATTCATTATTCTAATATTAAAAATCCCCCAAATTACAAAGTTGTTTTTTTTTTTTTTTTCTTTTTCTTGAGTGTTTGCAAAAGTTGCCTATAACTGTGAGCACTTGTTTTTCATTTTATTTTGATGCAATCAACAAATAGGTCAAAATGTCAGTGTGCATAACTATTCACCCCCCATCTGAATCCCCCACCCACCCAAAGTCAGTACTTTGTAGAGCCTTCTTTTACGGCAATTACAGCTGCAAATTGCTTTGGGTAAGTCTCAGTGAACTTTCCACATCTTACCACTGGGAGTATTGACCATTCGTCAAGGCAAAACTGCTCCAGCTCCCTCACATTAGATGGTTTCCAGTGGTGAACTGCAATCTTCAACTCTAATCAGATTCACGATTGGATTATCCCCATCAAGACCAAGGTTGTAATAGTACACTCTTGGCCACCTCCCATCCTTTGATGCGAGCTCACGCATTGAGCTAGCATCATCCCCTCACACATCAGCTAATCTGATCAGCTGATGTGTAGGTAACAGCACCGATCAGATTTGTGATCCGATTGGCACTGTTAACTCTTTGGATCTCGCTGTCAATGAATGAGCACTGTGGCCAAGATCGAGCTGTTTCCTGCAGGTATCTGTTATAAATCACTTCCTGCTGGCAATCCATGAACTGCTTCACCCTCAGAAAGTGATAATTTGTGCTGTGCAGAGGGATGGTGAAGCATTTTTCTGCATAACACAAGCAGTCACACTGTGCAGTGCTGGGGCGCACTAACGAGCCCTTTTAAAATCAAGAAACAGTTACCAAAAAAAAAAATAAACACAAGTTCAAATCACCCCCTTTTGTCCCATAGAAAATATAATAAACAAAAAAATACACATATTTGGTATTGTCGCATTCAGAAATGCCTGATCTATCAAAATCTAAAATAAATTAATCTGATTTTTTTTTTCTGTTACACAGTTCACAAAGTCCAAACGCCAAAATGTTATTTTTTTGATCACCGCAACATTGCAATAAAATGCAATAACAGGCAATCAAAGCAACGTATCTACCCAAAAATAGTATAATTAGAAATATGTGCTCAAGCCACAAAAAATAAAATGTCACACAAAATCTGAGAACGCTACGGGTCACAGAAAATGGCGTCAAAATGGCAATTCTTTTTCTTTAAAAATTTCAGATTTTTTTTTCACCACTTAGACAAAAAAGTAAAAGTATACACGTTTGATATCTCCAAACTGCTAGCGACCGGAGGCATCATAGGCATTAGGGCAACTCATTGAGTCCCGCGGCCTCCAGTACCACCTCTACGCCAACGACACCCAAATCTACCTGTCTGGACCGGACATCGCCTCCCTACTATCCAAAATTCCACAATGCCTGTCCTTCATCTCATCCTTCTCCGCTCACTTCCTTAAGCTCAACATGGACAAAACCGAGTTCATAGTCTTCCCCCTCAAGCCGCTCCCTCTCACTACCTGACCTATCCATCGCTCTCTCTACCCAGTCCCCCATGCCAAGTGCCTCGGGGTTATCCTTGACTCTTTTCCCTCTCCTTCAAGCCCCACATTCAGGCCCTCGCCACCTCCTGCCATCTCCAGCTCAAAAACATCTCCTGGATCTGCACTTTTCTTGACCATGACACTGCTAAAACCCTTATTCACGCTCTCATCATCTCACGCCTTGACTATTGCAACCTCCTGCTCTCTGGCCTCCCTGCTACCTCCTTTGCACCTCTCCACTCTATCCTAAACTCCCATCTAATCCATCTGTCCTCCCGCTACTCCCCTGTCTCCCCCCTCTGCCAAGCCCTTCATTGGCTCTCTGCTTCCCAGAGATCCCGGTTTAAAACATTAACCATGACATACAAAGCCATCCACAACCTGTCCCCTCCATACATTTCCGACATGGTCTCCCGATACCTACCCTTCCGCAGCCTGCGATCCTCCCAAGAACTCCTCCTCCACTCCCCCCTCGTCTCTTCTTCGCACAACCGCATTCAGGATTTCTCCCGGGCATCCCCCATACTGTGGAACTCTCTGCCCCAATACATCAGACATTTTCCTACCCTGGGAACCTTCAAAAGAAACCTAAAGACCCACCTCTTCTGCCAAGCCTACAACCTCCTATGAGACCAGGACCACCCACTGCCTCACAACCGGCACCTCCCCCTCCTACTGTATCTGCACCCCCCCCCCCCTGTAGATTGTGAGCCCTCGCGGACAGGGTCTTCTCCCCTCTTGTATCTGTACGACCAAATTGTCCACATTTATTGTACTTGTCCTTGTCTGCCCTTTTAGCATATAAAGCACCGTGGAATTTAATGACGCTATATAAATAAATAATAATAATCATACCATATACTGAACATGATGAATAGAAAATCCAAAAAACAATCATGTAATTGCCCTTTATTTATTTATATTTTACATTTTTACTGTACTTATTTTTGTCCTGTTTTCTAGTAAACTGTATGGGGTCATTCCATGTCAAGTGATCCAAAAATTAATATTTTTTTTCCCTGACGTCCTCAGATTTTATTAATTTTTTTTCTATATGAAGAACAACTTTAGTTAATTACAAAAAAAAAGTTTTGAATTTTTTTCTTTATCAGTTAATTTTTTACAGATTTTTAAAGTTTTAAAAAAGTGCGAATTTTGTCCTGGTATGGCTTTACATATTCTATCATATCTCGGACTAGAAATAAGATAGAGAAACAAAATAAACACCAATCTACTCATAACTGTGCAGGCTTTCACCAGATTTGTCACAAGAGGATCTTTGTTAATATTTTACCCATGTGATCGCAAGCGCAAAACTTTAAAACGCATTTCCGAAAAATCGGCGCGCTTTAAATATTTCAAAAACTGCCCATGTGTCTGCTATGCTCTTAGCCACATCTGTACCAAATTTCAAGTTGGGATCGCGATGGGATCATATTTTAAAATATTTTAATAGCGTCAATGGGTCATTCTATATCAAGTGATCTAAATATGAATATTTTTTTTTTACCTGACGTCTTTTTAGATTTTTTTTATTCTTTTTCTTTATGAAGTACTACTTCAGTTAATTACAAATTAAAAGTTTAGAATTTTTTTCTTCATCAGTTAATTTTTTACAGATTTTAAAAGTTTAAAAAAAAGGGTGAATTTTGGCCTGGTATGACTTTACATTTTTTTTATCTCAGGCTAGAAATAAGATAATGAAGTGGGAGAGGCATCATTTTACTCAGAACGGTAACAGATTTAATTTGATATGTTTCAAGACTATGTTTCTTTATATCAAATTCAAACTATTGACGGGCAATTGTGAAAACATGACTGATTGTGTTCTTGGTTATATTTGTGCAGAGATTCAACTTGGGACCTGTCAAATTTATATATTTTTTATTTTATGGTTGTATGAGTGATCACAACTTATTGAATAAAACATTTATATGCAACAAAAAAGAAACACAAAAAACAAATCCCATAAGTGCCAGGATAAATACATCTTAATCATCAGAACACAACGCTCAGCATTTTCAACTTGAATGTATTGAACAAACCAAAAGAAGAAAGGTGATCATATCCTCAAGTTTGATTAAACAAGATTAAAAGAACCAAAAATGTTAACCCCTATTTATACATATAAATTTGTTTTCTATTCTATCACTAAACATGTGATTTATGAAGTGTTTAATAAGAATAGTACAGTAGTTAAATCATCGTTCTATAAATTATGAACTAATCAAACAATTAATAGTATGTTTTTAAAGTGGCATTTTATCAATTTGTCCCTTCTAGTGGGTGAAATGTAATCTTGTCCATAAACGCTTACTAGCAATCGCCATTTCCTTGTGTGTCAAAGAGTATGTCCGGCCTGTCACGGTGTTAGGCTCCGCCTGACTTAATATCTGATTTTTGTGCACTTTTAAAATGTCTGGCTTTCTTGGATACACAAAGGATGGCGCTGGACCAGAAGGATGCAATAAAGTCAATTCTACTTCTTCATTTTCACAATCTTTGGAGAGTACAGTAGCCAGCCACCAGCGCCAATCATATTCATATTTTTTCAAAAGGATTGCAACAGTGTCTATGATAAAATGCTGTTTCTTGAGAAGTAGCAGCCATTGCTGTGTGGGAAAAATACAGTTAATATTAAGTAAGGAAGATAGGTAATAAAAATAAAGATTTACAGTACACTTGAGATAGAACTGTATTACTATAAAGTGAGTTTTAGGACTAGCGCGCACAGTTTTTTTTGTCTGCAGATACACGCTGCAGTTTTGGCAGCTTGTTTTTCTACCAAGTTTTTACCACATATGCGTTAGTTTTTTTAATCGCTCGTGAAAAAAATGGCAGCTTTTTTTATATAAATGATAAATGCTGCGTTTATTGCAGCAATTAAAAAGTAGTTCAAGCAGTGATTTACTCACTCTTGAGTGTTTCCAAAAACACTGCATGTGGTGAACCCCATAGAAATCAATGGGGCTGTTTTTCTGAATGATGATCCCTAAGAATAGCACTGTGTGTATTGGCCCTTAATAATAAAAGCATTAAACTATTAATATATTTACTCACCCATATTTTAGTACACAGCCTTGATGGCTTTGTACAGACTATTGTTTGTTCAGGAGTGAAGATGTCCAGACATATCGGGACATGAAAGGTCTGAACGAGCTGTCTTACTTCCTGAATGCAGTGGGTAGACACTTAACATGATTGACAGAGCTGCTGGCCTATCATCTGCTCTGCATTCACTGTCTATCCCTGTGCTTTCTCAGGTTGAGCCCTAACAAAGCTTTTTCCTATATGTCCTCTCCTGCTTCTAAGCTGTAACATATCAAAATAATACAGTAATGTCTAAAAATAATGGATTTGATAAATATAGACCCCACGCTTTTAGACCACAGGTTGAACAGATCTGAATTCAAGATTTTTGAATTGACACTATAATAGTTAAATATTTTAAAATATTATCCCATCACGATCCCAACTTGAAATTTGGTACAGATGTGGTAAGAGCATAAAAGACACATGGGCAGTTTTTGAAAATTTTTATTAAAACATTTTTTCGGAAATGCATTTCAAAATGTTGCGTTCGCATGGGTAAAAAATTAAAATTAACAAATATACTTTTGTGACATATCTGGTGAAAGCCTGGACAGTTCTGAGTAGAATGGTGTTTATTTTGTTTCTCTATCTTATTTCTAGCCCAAGATAAAAAAAATGTAAAGTCATACCAGGCCAACATTCACCTTTTTTTAAACTTTAAAAATCTGTAAAAAATTAACTGATGAAGAAAAAAAATTCTAAACTTTTAATTTGTAATTAACTAAAGTAGTACTTCATAAAGGAAAAAAAAATAAAAAAAAATCTAAAGACGTCAGGTAAAAAAAAATATTCATATTTAGATCACTTGATATGGAATGACCCATTGACGTTATTAATAGTAAAATATTTTAAAATATGATCCCATCATGATCCCAACTTGAAATTTGGTACAGATGTGGCTAAGAGCAAAGCAGACACATGGGCAGTTTTTGAAATATTTAAAGCGCGCCGATTTTTCGGAAATGCGTTTTAACGTTTTGCGCTTGCGATCACATGGGTAAAATATTAACTAAGATCCTCTTGTGACATATCTGGTGAAAGCCTGTATAGTTCTGAGTAGAATGGTGTTTATTTTGTCTCTCTATCTTATTCCTAGCCTTAGTTATGAGGAGAAACGTAAAGGCAGGCAACAGCGAAATTCGCACTTTTTCCGAACTTTGAAAATCATTTTTAAAAAAAATAAATTTTTTAAAAAAAAATTCTATTCACATTTTGCATTGTCTGACATGCTATTATCAAATAACAAAATCTCAAAAGAATTAAAAATATAGAGGTAATAATCATTGGTTCACTTGACATGGAATTGACCCTATGGTAAAATAAAGGATTTCATTCAAAAGCACAACTCGGCCCGTGAAACACAAGCCCTCCTATGTCTATATTGATGGAAAAATTAAAAAGTTTTGGCTCTTGGAAGCAGGGGTGGGAAAAATAAAAAACTGAACATCACTGGGGGGTGAAGGGGTTAAGGTCTGAGCATTGACTCAGCTACTCCAGTCCATTTACACTTTTCCCCTTAAACCACTCCAGTGTTGGTTTAGCAGTATGCCTTGGGTCATTGTCTTGTTGGAAGGTGACCCTCCGTCCCATTCTCAAATCACTGCAGACAGAAACAGAGTTGTTCCAGAATATCCCTTTATTTTGCACCATTTTTCTTCCTCACCGCTCACTGAGCTTGCTGCCGAAAAACATCCATACAGCATTACACTGCCACCACCATGTTTCACTGTGGGCATAGTGTCCTTGTGCTAATGAGCTTTGTTGACTTGATGGCAGCCATAGTGTTTACCTTGGTGGCCAAAAAGTTCAATTTTGGTCTCATCTGATCACAACACCTTCTTCCACAAATTTGAGGAGTCTCCCACATATCTTTTCACAATCAAAATGACCCTTCCAATTTTTGGAGATCTCCTTGTGTCACTTAGATTGCACATAGGTGGACTTCCTTTCACTAAGCGTGACTGTGACTTATGAAGGTAATTGCCTGCACCAGACATTTTTAGGGGCTTCATAGCAAAAGTTGGGAATACATATGCACATGACATTTTTATATTTATTTTTATCCCATAAATATAATTTTTGCCTAAATTTCTCACGTCCTTTCCTCAACTATTTAGTGCTGATGCATCGCACACAAATCTGATTACAAAAACACAGGTTATCATGTAACAAAATACGTAAAAAAAAGGCAAGGGGGTGAACACATTCGCAGGGCACTGTACACATACCTATGCACATGTATATATTTGTGTGTGTATATATGTATATTATATAAATTTATGTGTAAGTGTATATATAGTTTATACCTATGTATGTGTATATTATATAACGTGTATGTGTATATTATATAACATATGTATGTGTATGTACAATTTCTATATATTATGTATATTCCAAAACAAAAAGAACCCCACCCCAAAAGGAATAAAAAAAATCTGCCAAAACTGCATATATGTATATAGAACAACCTAGGTGAGCATGATAAATTAAACACTTAAATAGTTCCTAACGTACCATGGCGATTACCACCCTCAACCCTCTATCGCTCAACTTCTGTTCTCCCTTTCTTAATTCAAGTGTCTCGAATTTCCTACGGCCTGTAATAGCACAAAAATAAAATGAAACCAGCCCAGTTAGGAAAGACCAGTTATTTAATACCAGATATAGCCTAGTTTAAACTTACTACCACATACTTATTAGTACAAGGATGAACAAAGGTCTAGTTCCATCCATGAACAAAAATCAATCAGAGGTAAAATCTAACATTCCATGAGTCTTCTGTGTGTTCATTATCTGAACGGACCCACACATATAACATAGATAAAGTTCTGCTTTATATTTTAAGATGTGTGTTCACTTATCTTGAGGCTCCACACATCATGCCTTGAAACATTTCCCCTCCAAATATTTGTTCATAAGGAGGCCCAAGGAAAAAAGTACCATGGTGAATCAACGCAGTCCGATATGTAAATCCAGTATTTTCCCAATAATGCCTCCAGTGAAAGTCATTCATTTTTGGTAGATGAAGAAGTAAAGCAAAGACTGCCATTGCTACTTCCAGCTAACACCTACATCTGTGAGTGACCATTTCTGCAGCATCCTTCTCACATTTTCCCCAGTAATACACTGCGCCAGATGAAGAAGAAAAGTGCCGTAAAACGTCCCTGATGCCCTGCACAGTAATATTCCCTTCCTTTTGTTTTCCCTTATGAACACTATCCACAAAAATAAAATCTATTACTGTAGTGATTTCTCCTTCGCCTCATTGGGGGACACAGGACCGTGGGTGTTATGCTGCTGTCCACTAGGAGGCGACACTAAGCAGAATCTGCAAAAGAGTTAAGTGGCTCCTCCTCTGTAGCATATACAGCCTAGAGCAGGAAGTGTTCTCCAGTTTTTGCTTAGTGTCTGAAAGGAGGCACACATTCTTATTTTCTCTCCACTATTTTTACTTTTTGAAGCTGCATTTTTACTTTTTGAAGGGACATGTCGACCACAGAGACCTCCCCAGACACCATAGGAACTCTGGGTCGAGTTATTTTGTCCGCTAAGGGCTATTCCTTCCTCGGCCCTCCACTGTTGGAGGTGCAGGGTTAAAGCGATTTCCAGACCTGCCGGTTCTGAGGCCCGCATTCCTCCCCAGTCCCCACAGATGGGGCTCTGGGTCGCAGTAATGCTCCATGTCCCCACCGCAAGCAGCAAGACAGATGGGAATAAAAAGCCGGCAGAGACGATTCCCCTCCTTCCTCAGCTCCCCACGTTTGGAGTGCTGGGTTAATGTTGAGAGACCCCCTGCAGGCAACAGGTCGGTTGCAGGATTTCGCAAATGACCTTTGAAGGTGGACAGCAGCATCCCTCCCTAATTCCCCTTTGGGGGGCTCTTAGGTCGAGACGCCACAAGGTATGATGAGCAGCAGCACATGCTGCACTGCAAAAAACGCTGCAGCACATCCACGAGATGTCTCCCCAGAACCACCAGCTCTGCTGCGTGTTTCCCAGGGGCAAACATGCTGCCATGTCTCAGCCGAGCATCTGCTGCCTAGGGAGTCTGATAGATAATAATCCTCCCAGCCCACCACCCTAAGGGACCCGGTGTGGCCTCTCCTGGCAGAGAACTAGCATGTTTTTATTCTCTTCCCTCCCCATCTCCCCTCTCCACATAGGAAACGGGGTTGAGGACGCTCTCATGGTGCTGGCAGAGCCCTGCAGCCCAGGGCCTCTTGCATACAGCATTTTCCCCCTGTACCTTATATGCTGCGCCCCTCCCTAGGGCTTTGCATGACAGCGGTGGGGTTGTTACACAGCGGGCCCCGCTGTGCAGGACAGCGGCAGCGATCCTGTAGTGCGGGACAGGCAGGGCGCGCGGACTTCCGCGCCGACCTGCTCACTTTCCCGGGGCTGCCATTTACGCAAGCCCCCGGCTGCGGCCTAGCGCGGATGGTGCCGCCTTTCCCCGCCTCCCGCCCGCCCTTCGGCTGACGTCACTGCAGGCTGGATCCACTCCGGCCGCGTCATTAAGAGGGCGGGCCGAGTCTCTCTGGCGCTTCTCGCTCCCTCGCGAGAATACCTGCGCGCCTTTTTTGCTCCTGGCCGCGTTTTTCACTGTCCCGCCCCTCATTCCCCTAACACAGTGGTTGCCATGACAGCACCACTGCTCCGAGGGAGTTAACCTTTTCAGCACCATAAGCAGTGTGCAGCTCTGCACAGCATGCTACATAGGGGCTGTGTTCCCAGAATGAGGGGCAATTAATCCCCCCTCATTGCTGTAACACTGCTAGACTCATACAAAGCCATTAACATTTACTATTTAGTATACTACTCATATTGCAGCAGAGCACTCTGTTTATACATTAACCCCTTAATGACCAACGACAGCCCTTTCTGTCATAGCCTTGAACTGTCACTGTGTGTAAACTCTCTCTCTTTGGTCACAGACATGCAAAAATATATTGCCCTGAATTTACCACTAAACATGCAGTCCAATACGTCATGAAAACTACATTATTGGAATTACTGAGAGTTATTATCTCATAATGTGACACTGGTCAGAATTGAAAAATGAGGCTCGGTCCATAAAGGGTTAAGGCTGTGCTGCCCATTACACTTCTTGCATGGTTACAGACTCGCAAGATGGTCAGTGAGACTTTTTCCTGCTATTTTACACGGCATGAAAATATTTTGTAGATCACCTGACACCAGGAGATCCTAAAAAAAAAAAAAAAAAAAAATCAGAAACGGTTTATCAACCGTAAAATGTTTGACAGACGTTATCCATCTCTCCTGACAGTGGCCCAATACGGGGCCGACATACCTCAAGTGGATTCCCCGGTATCCAGACTTGCGGCATAAACAGTCTGGGCGGCAAATTCCATACTATATTAAGGTATACGGAAGCCGACCCTACCTGCCAGTCCAGCCAGCTTGAATCGCAGATAGCTGACTACCTGATACATGCAAACCTTGACGCTACAATTGATCAACATTTCCAATGCGGTTGTCACTACACGTACCCACCGGAATGGACGGTGGACGCGGCCTCTGAAGAGTCCCTCACAGGTCTTCCATACCTCAATGGACGCCTGTTCGGAGAATAGCTGGACAAATTACTTCTGATGCCACGGGAGGCAAAGGCACCTCCCTTCCCCAGCGCAAACCCAGACGGCCCTTCAATTGCCGTCAGCAGACCAGGTTCCGATCCTTTTGGAACTCATTTGGCTGGTCATCATCTAGACAGACACAGACTAGTACTCGGTCGCCTTGCAGGATGCGGTCACAGGCTACACACAAAGGTAGCTCATCCTAACAGAGCCAGTCTCACCAATCCAAGACCTAGGAAACGCGATCCTACAAATTGTCTTCCTCCTGACTCCCTTCAGCCGGGAGGACTCTCCATTGTAGGTGGTCAGTTGCTTTATTTTCAACTTTGTTGGCTACCTGTCATACAAGACAAGTGGGTACAAGAGCAAACCAGTAGCCAATTCTCTCCTTACTTCAGGCGTCATTGTACCTGTGCCATGCGAAGTCCGTTTAGAGGTTTCTATTCTGTCCTCTTGTGGTTCCAAAAAAAAAAAAAAAAAAAAAAAAAAAAAGAAAGGGTAGGTACAGTACAACCCATACTGGGCCTAAAACAACTGGACACTACTTTCCGGGTGAGACGTTCCCGCATGGATTCTCTCCGCTCTATAATCCGGAACACGGTAAATACCTTGCGTCCATAGATATCAGGACGCTTACCTGCATCTTCAATCGCCAATTTTTTATTTATTTATTTTGTTTTTGGCACTCCCGTTCGGTTTAGCTACAGCTACCTGAGTGTTCACAATGGTCATGGCTGCCGTCATGACTATGCTTCCCTCCAGGGGTTTCGTCATCCTTCCGTATCTGGGCGATCTGCTCATCAAATCACCGAGTTTCATGGACTGCGCACACAGCATCTCCATCATGGATGGCTGGTCAACCTCCACAAATCTACACCAGTTTCACCCACGGTCCCTGGTATTCTGGACATATACGGTTCAATATATCCTCAGCACGGGTCAAGCTTCCCCAGGACAGGGCTCGGACCCTGCGGCTGGGAGTCTGCACTATCCTTCATCGGTCCCCTTTTTCCTTCAGAACTGCCATACAGGTCCTAGGCAGGATAGTGGCAGCGATAATGGCAGTCCCATTTACTCAACTGCATCTCGGATCATTTCAACTATCCATACTCTTGTCATGAGGCAAGAACCTTTGGTCATTCATCAGGAGGTTTTCACCTGCGATGTTCAGACAAGCGATTTCTTCAATGGTGGCTCCGGACGCTCTCTCACAAAGGACGGTCACTCCTTCCACCACGCTAGAAAGTTATAACCACCGTCAGGAGTCTGACAGAATGGGGTACGGGGTACCTCCATCACAGTACACAAGGCACATGGTTCTGGTTGGATTCAAGGATCACCATCAAGCTGCTGGAAATTCGGACGATATTCCTAGCATTCAAGTCCTTCGGCCACCTCCTGGCAGGTGGCCATGTCAGGATGCAGTTAGGCAATGCCACGGCTGTGGCATATGTCAATCACCAGGGCGGTACCCGCAGTCTCCAGGCAATGAAAGAAGTTCACCACATACTTCACTGGGAGGAATCCATAGACTCTGTACTGTCCGCCGTGCACATACCACGTGTGGACAATTGGAAAGTGTTCTTCCTCAGCCGCTAAGGGATGGACGCAGGACAGTAGTCCCTGCAACCGGACGTCTTCAGGGAAACCCCGTACGTGGGCCTCATAGCATTATGCCTCAATGCCAAGGTCCCAGACTTCAGGGACTGGTTCCAGGACCCACAGTCCTTAGGACCAGCTGCACTAGTCCAGGATTGGACCTGATTCCATTTACCCTGCATGGTTCCCCACTATCACTAATCCCTAAGATAGTGAGGAGGATCAAACATGAATATCACCAGATTGTCCTTGTGACTCCAGACTGGGCCAAACGCGCTGGGTATTCCGATCTCTTCCAACTCAGAGCAGAGATACCATGGCGACTACCAGACCGTCCAGCCTGCTCTCTCAAGGCCTGTTCTACCATCAGAATTCCTCAACT
>JARQOC010000002.1:414937385-415073285 GCA_033576535.1 Allobates femoralis
CCCGAGCTGCTTAGCTGTACCTGGCTAGACATAGAAATTGCGCGGAGCCCCACGCATTTTTTTTTTATTATTTCATGAATTTCAGAGTCAGAGTCTCAGAGTCAGAGTCTCAGAGTCAGAGTCAGAATCTCAGAATTTCATGAAATAATTAAAAAAAAATGCATGGGGCTCCGCGCAACTTCTATATCTAGCCAGGTACAGCTAAGCAGCTGGGGGCTGGAATCCGCAGCGCAGGGAAGCCCAAGCTTTCTGGGCACCCCCCGCTGCAAATTGCAGCCCGCAGCCGCCCCAGAAGATGGCGCGTTCATTGAAGCGCCATCCTCTGGCGCTGAACCCCGCTCTTCCAGCGGCCCTGGTAGCGGTGGCACGCTGGGTAATAAAGAGGTTAGGGCCAGCTTTGTATTATCAGCTGGCCCTAAGCCCGAAATTTATGGCGGTCACGCCAATATTAGACATGACCGCCATGAATTTCTATTAAATTGTTTTAAAAAAAAACACAACACAAAGAAAATTTTTTATTAGAAATAAAAAAAAAAGCCATTAGGGACTCCATCTTCCGTCCGACGCAGTCCAAAACGCGATGTCCTCTCTGCTACATCCCCTGTGCATAGATATAGATGTCTATGCACAGGGAATGAGCAGACTGAGAACAATCTCAGCTCTGCTACATCATCTCTGTGCAGAGACATTCATGTCTGTACACAGGGAATGAGCAGACTGAGAACAATCTCAGCACTGCTACATCAGGCAGCAGGCGGGCTCTAGGACCCTGGAGCTGCGGCAGCCAGCACACTGAGCAGACAGGATTCTTATTTGTGCGAGTTTCCCAGCGATTACTTACAAACTAAACGAGTCCAATGCAAATAAATGACAAAACTAGGATTGCTTCAGGCTGAAGCTTCCGAGACACATCTGTGATTTGTAAATCTCACACTACTCGCTATTACTCGCTTCCCCATTCATTAACATTAGACTCACTAGACTCGCAACGAGTAGCGAGTCCTGTGCTCGGACTCGCTAGAGTCAAGCGATTCCGAGTAATTTAGGATTCGCCCATCACTACTTATCAGCTTATCTGTCTCCTTATGGCGACAGGCAGAGTCCTCTTCATGAGGAGAATAGCTAGACCTCGTTTTATATAATTATTCATATGTGTATAGAAAGGTAGGGGCACCGGGCACCTTCAGGGCTATTGGTCTTTCTTATTCCTCCATAAAGACAGGCCGCTGTCTTATCCCCAGTCACCAGGTGGTGCTACGCCTGCATCAGCCAGTCAAGCATTTACAGTCCAAGTATAGAAAACAAATAGGCGGCACTCACCGTATGTTCGTAGGTGCTTTCTTTATTGAAGAGGTGCGGGGAGGGGGTGCATGAAGGTACAGACGACAGGTCCTGTTTCGCGGTTTGCCCGCTTCTACAGGTCTCCTGTAGAAGCGGGCAAACCGCGAAACAGGACCTGTCGTCTGTACCTTCATGCACCCCCTCCCCGCACCTCTTCAATAAAGAAAGCACCTACGAACATACGGTGAGTGCCGCCTATTTGTTTTCTATACTTGGACTATAATTATTCATATGGTAATAGCTTTTTGAGAATCCTGGGTATAGTAAATTATTCAATTTTGTAATTTGTATAAAAATTGTGAAATAGACCACACACAGGTAAAAATGTACGGTAATCTAATATTTAGAGTATTAACCAGATATTTACTATTCCATGGGAAGAAAATATATAATGAAGATTATATATTGTAAATTTATTGGATCTCTTTGGATCAGGACATATTTTTAATGAATTGGTTTTCAATATGTTCTTTATTATATTTAGATCTAGGAGATGCCTCTTTTTTGACAAGCTGTACACACTTAATGAATTTCAGGTATTTAATAATTGTAATGAAATCCACTTGTTTCTGGCAAAGCAGAAGCACCATTTAAGAAGTGCTTGCCACACATAAGCCGAAATGCTTAATTTTCTGATATATGGAGCAAACTTAGTGAAAATAAATTATTAGAAAGAAGCAGAATCTAATGCAGGTATTTTCAAGGAACTATTGAAATTGGGTATGCCAATCCATTACTGGAGCATCACTACAATGGAGTGTCCGACTCAGCAGACTGTACCACAATGGATAGGATTAGATATGCAGCTCTGCAGACTGTAGCACATAGCTCTAGGATTGGATACACAGTTTAACAGAGTATATCACACAGCTCTACGATTAAATAGGCAGATCTGAAGACTGTATCATACAGATCTAAGTTTGGATACACACCTCCACAGATTGTTTCACACAGCTCTAGGATTAGATACATGGTTCAGCAGACTTTACCATACTTTGTAGGATTACAAACACAGCTCAGTCCTGTATCACACAGCTCTAGGATTAGATTCATGGCTAAGCAGAACCCAAGGGTTCGGTCTGGTCGTCGCGGACTCACGGGTGAATATATTTCCCCTATAGTCAGGGTCACCAGTCCTAGTATGACGGCTGTGTTCCTAGTCCGTGGTGGTAAGTTAGGCTGCAGCACATAAAGTCTCTTCCCCACACTAGTGTATCTCGTGATTAGGGTATAGAATCCCCGGTGACCTCTCCAGAGCCGATTCCCTGGTGTCTGCCTAGCCCTTCAGTGTTCCAGGTTCAGATATTTGGGTACACCAGGCTCCTTCTGTCTGTCACTGTGCTAAGGGTTCCTCCACGCAGCACGGGTCTATCTAGCTGCCGGGCCCTTTTCCTCCCACCTTCCTCAGCTGTGGGGTCTCTTTCAGTCTTTCCCCTTCCTGTCGCTTCCAGGGTGTGAAGTAGGCTTTCTCTCCAGGGGTCTTTGCCTCACAGGATTCTGCATCTCCAGGGAGCCCAAAACTGTCTGGGAAGTCTCTCTCTTTGGTCTCTCTGCTGCAGCTCTGCAGCTCCTTTCTGGTCTCCTCTAACTCTTTCTCCAAATCCATCTCCAACTAAACTCTGTCTCTTCCTGCTCCTCGGTTTTGTTTAGGTCACTCCACCCACTTTGTCAGTGTCCTCCTACGTTCCACCCACTGTGTTACACCCGCTACCCCTTGCCCCTTGCCCGACCTAGTGTCCTAGACGTAGGGTCGGTGTTTGTGCGGTGTGGGTGTGTTTTGCAACCACCTTGCTTACCTGACTGCACTTCCCTCTTGTAGCCTCCTGGTCACAGGGGCGCCACACAGACTGTACCACACTGGGTAGTATTAGATATGCAGCTCAGCACTGTATCACAGAGCTCTAGGAACTAGATCTATGGCTCAGCAGACTGTATCACACAGCTCTAAGATTAGATATGCAGCTCTGCAGACTGTATCACACATATATAGGACTAGAACATGGCTCAGCAGACTGTATAAAACAGCTCTAGGATTACATATGCAGCGGTACAGACTGTATCACACAGCTCTATGATTAGATACACAGCTCAGCATACTGTATCACACAGATCTAGAATTAAACACACAGTTCAGCAGACTGTACTAAACAGTGTAAGGTCGAATTCAGACAGTGCGTTTGTGCTCCGTTTTTTGTTGATTCGTTTGTGGTGCAGTTTCTGCACCAAAAACGTATCCACTTTTTGCAAAAAAGCATCACAAATTGTAAAATTTTTTATACTGCATTTTCGTTCAATTTTCAGGGGGACACAGACAGAGACACACACACACTCACACTTTCTTACCCTCCCTGGTGATCCCATAGTGAGCCTCAGTGATTTCTTTTTTCTGGGCATTGGAAGGACTTGTCTGTGAATAGTATGAGTACTTACAGGACCTTGCACTATGTGACTCTCAGCCTGAGTCATATGGGAAGGTCCTGGAAGTTCCGTATCTGACTACACACAGATTTTATAAGAGAGAAGAAGCATGTGTGTATAAATAAATGACATCACCCAAAAGGTTATGTTAATGGGAACCTGTCAGCTAGTTTATGCCCCCAGCTATCACTGTCAGTAGCTGTAGCTTTATAATACTAGTCTAATCATCCCTGTCTGAGCTCATGGTGTAATGTGAAAGGTGAAAAAAAGCATTTATACACTTACATTTCTTATGTAATGAGGCAGTCAGTCTCCAGCTTGGAGGACGGACGGAGACTGTTTGGCAGGTTAATAGTTAACATTTTAGCCTTAAATTAGAACATGTTGGGAGACCTGATATGATGGCACAACTATGTGACTACAATAGGCGAAGCTAAGTCCCTATCAAATAATATGAGTTTGCTCACTTTGCTCCGCCCACTATAGTCAAATGATTGTTACATCACAAAGGTCCTTTAGCCATGCAAGTTAATAGTGAGTTAACTATTATCCTGCCAGACAGACTCCCTCCTCCAAGGTATAGACTGAAATATAAGTGTATAAATGCTTTTTTTCACCTTTCACATTACACTATGAGCTCACACAGGGATGATTAGAATAGGACTATGAAGCTGCAGGTACAGAAAGTGATAGCTGGGGGAGCATAAACCACCTGACGGGTTCCCTTTAACAAATTTTACAACATTTTATATAGCAAACACAGATCACAGCAAATGATTAAAAACAATTAAAATGCATAAAGTGCAATAATATGCAAGCACATCCCCAAACACCTCTAATCACTAATGCAGGTCAAAATGTATGCAAGTGAGGAGAAAATGTTGTATACCCAATACTAATACAGAGTCAAAACTCCTAAGGTTACCACGGTTTAAGTGAAAACTGGACCAACAATTGCAGCTATAAAACAGATAAGTGTGTTGATATTTCCAAAACCTATGTGAATATTCATTATTCTCAGTCTAATTCTGCCAATCTATATCATGAATAGAGACAAGCAACCCATCCTTGAGAGCAAAACCCCCTATTAATGCACCCAATTTGAATACATAACAAGTCCATTAATCTAATACAACCTTGACCAAATGGTGGAGATGAAGGACACACAATAATACCCTGTACTAGACTTGCTGTAAGGGGAACGGGAAGAGAGGGGATGTGGGAGGACTACCCACAGGTCATGCAATGCCCGAGAGGAAAGGTACCATCAGACGGCACAACGTTGAAATGATGTCGGCAACGATCTCGGGGGTGCGTGGTCGTTTTTGACATCATTTCAACATCACTGGTGAGATGTCACACGTCTAGATATCGTGGACAACTCACCAACAATGTTGTGAGCAGGTATCGTTCGCAAACCCCGCGGACGATCCCTCTCATTGCTGTGAATGGGTGAAGTCGTCCACGACATCGTTATCGCGGTGTCACACATACGATGCAGCAGGTTGCTTGAATTGTTATTGTCAGGTTTTACAACATGTTGGTAAACTGTCAACTCCGATCCAACAATTTATCATAGCAACTTGCCAGAGTCACACGCAACGAGGTCGCAACGACATCGCTGGTACGCCTCCAAACCCATGACGTATCAGCGATGTCGTTAATGATCTCGTGCCATGTAACGGGCCTGAAGACATCACCGGGACTCACCGTGGGATCACTGTGTAGGGTAATTAATTGGATATTAGTGGTCCAGAGACTGCACCAGAAAAATGGAGTAATAATTGACGATCGTTATTTTCTGGATGCGCTTTCATGTTGTCAGAAATCACTCTTCATTACCCAGGTATTTAAATCACCATAACTTAAATACTATAGTGAAGTTGCAATTAGCCATTAGTTTAGTAGTTCATTACTTTAATCTTAATATAAGCTACAGAAGGCATTTACAATTGTAACGTGATTGGCATCCATGGGAAAAACTACTGTATTTAAATCTCATTAGTTATTTTAATACTTCATTATTGTGTTTTTACTTTCAAACTTCCAAATAAATTGAGTTTTTAAAACTGAGAAATGTTCAGCCTGCAAAAATTATTGGTAACACAGATGTATTATAAGTAAAAAGGATGATAGAACATAATTGCTCTCATAATGCTTAAGTGGCATTCAAGACAAAAGCACCAAACTGTACGTTCTTATGCAGAAATTTTATTTTTCATTGGTTCGTTTGTCATTTTGGCACCAGATGCAGATCAATAAAATCAGCAAAAAACAATTATGTCCTTCTGTGGAGTCAGACTTCTGAATTGCTAGTCATCAATGTTTGAAAAAACATGTCTGAGCTTTCTTCATTTTACAAATTTTCAGCGTCAAAAACCTAAATATAACTACAGAAACAAAAACAAAGAAAGGTTTGAGTTTCCATGCAGTTTTTCTTAGGATCCATCAAGAACCACCTGCAACTGTACTATTTCCTTCTATAAAAAGTCCAAAGTTTGCTGAGTTTCTAATGTTATTGTATGATTTGACCTAGTACTTGGATTAGCTTCGCTGGAAGCCTCTAAGGGGGTATGAGAGAGAAAAAGGTGTCGGCATAACTCTGTGCAGTAATTAAACTTCAACATATAGATGTTATAAATCGATATTGCTCACCTTTTAGGTGTCATGGTTAAATTGCATATAAGATTTCCTATGGTATGCAGCTTTCCCACTCCTGAATGAACAGATCTTGAGAACCTGATTCGTCACATATAGTAGTAAATATACCGGTCTATTAGGGCAAAGCTTCCACAGAAGACCCAGAGTTCAAATAAGTTTTCCTTTATTCTTAAAATGTATATTACAGTGGGCAGTACAATGCGTTTCGACCCCTTAGTGGGTCTTCCTCTGGCTCATACAATTGTACCTGAGGATGATCCATAAGGGGTCGAATCATGTTGTACTGCCCACTGTGACATACATTTTAAGAACAAAGGAAAACTTATTTGAACTCTGGGTCTCCTGTGGAAGCGCTGCCCTAATAGACCGGTATATTTATTACTATATGATTTGACCTAGTGCATGAATTCTGCTGGTCATAAAAAGGGTGTTAGCAATTATCAACCCAAATATCAGGCAAAGTAGATCTGGGGGGTAGAATCAACAAGCCCTTCTATGCAAAGCAGTTAAAAGTGTCACAGCACACCAAAACAGGCATCATGTTTTATATAACTACAGTGTATTTTAAACTTTTTTCAAATATCACAAAAAATTATAAAAAATAACAGTAAGATTTTCTAAAAGTAAATTTTTTAGTTATAAAAAGAACAGCCAGATAAAGTGACAAGAAGAATCTACAAGAAGGGCAAAACATTTATAGATGTTCAAAATGCTTGCTAAACTTTACAAATCAATATCAATGAGACCCTTCTATTACAGTCTAAATATATATGTATCAGTTGTTTAATGGGAATCTGTCCTCAGGCTTTTGGCATCTAAGGCTGCATTCACACATTGCGTATTTTGCCGCGTTTTTTTTACGTGCGCTTTTCAAAATACGCAATGTGCTTTTTGTCTGCCTGCAAAGTGAATGGGAAATTCACTTTGCAGTGCAGACATTGCATAAAAATACGCAGTGCGTTTTCCGGGAGAAAACGCAGCTCCGTAAAGAATTGATATGTCAATTCTTTACGCAGCTACTTCTGCGTATTCTCCCAGAGGGGAGGAAGAATCCTGCTTCCTCCTCCCCTCTGTGACATCTGTGGCCGCCCATTAGACTTCACAGTGTTAATACACACTGTGAAGTCTAAATTAAACTAAAGCAAGGGTCTGAAAAATAAAAAACAATGAATACTCACCTTCCGGTGCCTTCTCCCGGTCTGCGATCCCCGGTTGTAAGTCAGATCTCGTGTGACAAGACCTGTGGTGATGTCAGAGGGGGGGCGTTCCCGGGCACTCGCGGTCATGTGATACCACATGACCGCGAGCAGCCAATCAGCGATGGGACCGCCCCGGGAACGCCCCCCCTCTGACATCACCACAGGTCTTGTCACACGAGATCTGACTTACAACCGGGGATCGCAGACCGGGAGAAGGCACCGGAAGGTGAGTATTCATTGTTTTTTATTTTTCAGACACTTGCTTTAGTTTAATTTAGACTTCACAGTGTGTATTAATACACTGTGAAGTCTAATGGGGCGGCCACATATCTCACAGAGGGGAGGAGGAAGCAGGATTCTTCCTCCTCTCTGTGACATCACTGCGCTTTCTGGGGGAAAGAAAGCGCAGTGTGTGAATGGTCCTGCGTATTTTGCTGCGCTTTTTTGCGCGGCCGAAAAACGCGGCAAAAAGCGCGCGTAAAAAAGCGCAGCAAAATACGCAAATGTGTGAACGCAGCCTAAGGGTGCTTTCACACTGCGTTTTTGTTCAATCCGTGGCTGTCCGTTTTACATGTCGCGTTCCTGGTGCGGATGAGACTGTGTGATTTGTGCGCAAGCATCCGCATGCGCACAAATCACATATTGCCAGCAATGGGGGCGCACGGCCATCTGCACCCGAGCGCAGGTACTTGCGTCCCCATGTTAAACATAGGGACTTGTGTTGTCTGCGCTCAGCTTGCGTATCCCTGCCGCAAGTCTGAAACCAGCCTAACACGAGAAATACACACCAATTAGCTGAAAACTGCTCTGGCAGTGGCAGGAACTAATCAGTTTACAGGCAGATTACAGTATCTCCCATTGAAGTGATTGTACTGGTAGCTCGATTGTTGCCAACAAGGAATGTGTAGTGCTGTTGTATTCCAGAGACCCACACAATCTCATATTGAATTAGATCAGGGGTCTCAAACTCGGCTGGGTTGGTGGGCCGCACATAGAAAACATTTTTTATCAGGGGGCCGCATTGCTTGTAGGATTAAGTGACATTTTTAGTAATACCAGAATTTTTTGCTCAATGTAGTACTGTCCAAATGCTTATCCCCTTCTGGTAGTAATTTCCCCATCTTGGTCCCTTTCTTGTACTAATAACCCCATCCTGATCCCCTTCTGTAGTAATGTCCACATCATGATCCCCTTTTGCAGTGATGTCCCCATCCTGGCCCCCATAGTGTATTAATGTCCCCCATGCTGATCCCCTTTTGTAGTGATGTCCACATCCTGGCCCCCATAGTGTAGCAATGTCCACTACAAAAGGGGATCTGCATGGGGATGTCCACATCCTGCCCCCCATAGTGTAGCAATGTCCACTACAAAAGGGGGATCAGCATGAGGATGTCCACATCCTGGCCCCCATAGTGTAGTAATGTCCAATACAAAAGGGGATCAGCATGGGGATGTCCACATCCTGGCCCCCATAGTGTAGTAATGTCCCCCATGCTGGACCCTTTTTGTACTGATGTCCCCAACCTGATCTACCTTCTTTATAAACACACACACATGCTCTCAGACACACACACATGCTCTTAGACACACACATGCTCTCTGACACACACACACACGCTCTCTAACACTCACGCTCTCTGACACACACACACGCTCTCTGACACTCACGCTCTCTGACACACACACACACGCTCTCTGACACTCACACACACTCTGACACACACACACACTCTGACACACACACATGTCCCCTATAGCTGGCACACATCCCCCATGGCTGGCACACGTCCCCCATGGCTGCCACATGTCTCCCATGGCTGGCACACGTTCCCCATGGCTGGCACACTTCTTCCTGTGCTGGCACACATCCCCCATGGCTGGCCCACTTTCTCCGTGGCTGGCACATGTCTCCTGTGGCTGGCACATGTTCTCTGTGGCTGGCACATGTCCCCTGTGGCTGGTACATGTTCCATATGGCTGGCACATGTTCCCTGTGGCTGGCACATGTTTCCTATGGCTGGCACATGTTCCCTGTGGCTGGCACATGTTCCCTATGGCTGGCACATGTTCCCTATGGCTGGCACACGTCCCCTATGGCTGACAAACATCCCCTTTTGCTGGGACACGTCCCCTGTGGCTGGCACACATCCCCTGTGGCTGGCACTCGTCCTCTATGGCTGGCACACGTCCCCTGTGGCTTTCACATGTCCCCCATGGCTGGCACACATCCCCCTGCCCTGGTTATGGACCCCCATGCTCTTTCCTCACCCTCCTCCAGCGCTGTTCTCCGGGTCTCTCTCCTGCCACTGCTCTCCTCCACTTCCTGCTTCTCAGTGCCGGTCATGTGATCGGCACAGCAGAGAGACATTATCTCTGCGTGCGCGATCACAGCGGCAGCAGGGAGAGCGGGGAGACAGCGGGAGGACATCGCTGGAGGAGGAAAGTAAAGCTTATTTATTTTACTCTGGGCAGCAGCATGGAGGGCCATATGGAACACAGGGGCGGCATGAGCCATCACTGAGGGGAGCGCAGGCACATATAATATGCGCTGCTCCCCCAGCCCATCACTGCGGTGCGGTTTCAGCACCATGGTGATGGACAGCGGCAGTGCATATTATATGAGCGGGAGCAGGGGATCTCCCGCTGCCTCCTGCAGCCTCCCCCAGCCCCCGGACAGGCTCCAGAGCCCTATCACCTCCCCAGCAGAATAATCCAGTCTTCAGATTTTCCGGTACACTGCTGGCATGATTCACTGTCCACGGTTTCGGGGGCGCACTGAGAAGCCCCAGGGGCCGCATGCGGCCCGCGGCCCGCGTGTTTGAGACCCCTGAATTAGATGATCAATGGTTAAAGTGTAAATTTCATTTCATAAGAAAAAAACAAAACAAAAACATAGCAGTTAAGATAATCCTTTTTTGTGCCATATGACTTATTTTATCACATTTTTCTGTGCACTTTAACCCCTTCACCACCCAGGGATTTTTGTTTTTTTGCTCCCCTGCTTCCAAGAGCCATATTTTTTTTTATTTTTCCATCAATATAGACATATGAGGGCTTGTTTTTTGCGGGACAAGTTGTCCTTTCAGGTGCAATAATTTATTTTACCATATAGTGTACGGGAAAATGGGAAAAAAAAAGCAAGTGTGGTGAAATTGCAAAAAAAGTGCAATTACACACTTGTTTTTTGTTTTTTTATAGTCACCACGTTCTCTATATGGTAAAACTGACATGATGGTGTGATACTTCAGGTCGGTACGAGTTCGTAGATATCAAATATGTATACTTTTACTGTTATCTAAGTGGTGAAAAAAATAATAAATTTGAAAAAAAAAAGAATCACACTTTTTGTGCCATGTTCTGCGACCTGTAGCGTTCTCATTTTTTGCGATCTGGGGCTGTGTGATGGCTTATTTTTTGTGTCTTGAGCTAACATTTCTAATGATGCAATTTTTGGGTGGATGTGCTGTTTTGATCGCCTGTTATTGCACTTTATAGTAATGTTGCGTCGACCAAAAAAACATAATTTTGGCGTTTGGCCTTTTTTTCCGTTACGCAGTTTAAGGTTCTCATTGATTGATTTTATATATTGATAGATTGGGAATTTCTGAACAAGGCGATACCAAATATGTGATTATTTTTTAATACTTTTATTTTGAATCGGAGTAAAGGGGGGTTATTTGAACTTTTGTGGGTTTTTTTCATATTTTAATTTTTTCATATTTTATAAAACTTTATTTTGCAACTTATTCTTGTTTTTACGCCGCCACATAGGGCGCCACACTGCTGCAGGGTCCGATCACTTGTGCCATGTGCTGCAGCTCATTGGGACATGGCACTTGCTTTCACTTTCAGTTGAACCATATTACAAAATTTATTAAAATCCCTGGCTCTACATTATTATTAAATAAAAAAGTAAACGACGGTTACGCTTTAAGTCCTGACAACCCACTTAACGACCTATTGAGAAGCACAAGGTGAGCACTGTGTACTGGGCACTAATATGGCATATTTGTACTGTTCTTTCTGCAAGATCCACTGCATGCTAATTTGTGGAAAACAACAGTGTAGCCCAAATAATCACCTACTGATGATTTCAATTAGTGTAATTTGCAAAACCAAGTCACTTTTTTACGAAATTACTGCTGTTTTGTCATCATGGGGCTCTATAAATGGTGCTCATAAACTATTCCAGGAAACTGCATCCCAAAAGTCAAAAGACACTCCATTCTAGCACTGTCATGTGCTGTTAAGGTACCGTCACACGCGGCAATTTTGCTAGCAATTTCACTGGCAATTTGCTGGTTGCAGTGACATCATGGACACATTGATCTATTTTGTTGCAAATGGAACAATGTGTCCATGATTTCACTGCAACCAGCAAATTGCCAGTGAAATTGCTAGCAAAATTGCCGCGTATGACGGTACCTTAAGGGTCCCTTTACACGCCACCACTGAAAGGTAGCAACTGCCTGGCACTGGGGATAATTGTGCCTGTTGCCATGAAATTGCTATGAAATGGCGGCGTGTAAATAGGGCAACACAAAGGCACAATTGCCATGGTAGTGACGTCTAAATGGGGCACAGGCATGGATGTTGCGTCGCCTAGTGATTTCACAGGGGCGTGCCACAGCGTCATGGATACCACACCCCATCAGCGATCATTGGTGGGGGCTACTGTGTTACCATTGGCTGTCCCTTCCCTCCCTGGAATTTGCAGAGGGGAGAAGTGGAGGAGCAGTGAGGAGAAAGGTGGATTAGTTGAGCAGCAGAGATAAGGACAGATTGGGGAGGTGCAAGAGTTTTAGCAGGGAGGCCACAGAGGAGGAGGTTGCAGTAGTCAAGACGGGAGATTATGAGGGCATGCACTAGTATTTTAGTAGATTGAGGGTTGAGGAAGGGACGAATTCTGGGAATATTTTTGAGTTGGATGTGGCAGGAGGTGGCAAGGGCTTGAATGTGCGTTTTGAAGGACAGGGCAGAGTCAAGGGTTACTCCGAGGCAGAGGACTTCAGGTACAGGACCTTATGAAGTATAGGACACTTCTATGCCTTCCTAATAATGTTTTACTTCTGGTGATATTTGTGTCATTCTTTTTAATACAGTTATTCTAAGTCAATTGGTACATTACATATTGCTCAGTGACTATTTCTACTTCATTATACACTGAATCACATTGAGTAACTTCTCATTACTATCATAACCCAACCCAGCGAGCGATAGCCGCAGCAACTAGCCGGCGACATCGCCGGTAAGTTGCTCAGTCTGACATCTCACCGGCGATGTTGTCAGGGATGCGCGCTCCCGCGATCGCCGACAACATCGCCGGCGATATGTCCCTGTGTGACGGTACCTTGAAGGTACCTTTACACGCCGCCACTGTGCCTAGCAACAGGTATCCACCGCACGTGCACGCGCACGTTTTTAACGGTGGATACCGATCGCTGATGCCGCATATAGACGCCGCCATTGCGTTGTCAACTGAAGGTATCTTTGTTCCCCGGAAGTGCCGACAGATCCTGCAGCTAACTTCCTGTTGAATACCTTTGCTGCATCACACGCCGCTACCACAAAGGAATATTGGCGTACATCTTTCGCGCCGCAAGTACATAGGTGTATACTACCACTGGGGCTGTATATACCTCTGGGGATGCTGTATACTACCACTGGGGCTGTATATACCTGTGGGGCTGCTGTATACTACCACTGGGGCTGTATAAACCTCTGAGGCTGCTGTATACTACCTCTGGGGCTGCTGTATACTACCACTGGGGCTGTATATACCTCTGGGGCTGCTGTATACTACCACTGGGGCTGTATACTACCTCTGGGGCTGCTGTATACTACCACTGGGGCTGCTGTATATACCTTTGGGGCTGCTGTATACTACCTCTGGGGCTGCTGTATACTACCTCTGGGGATGCTGTATACTACCACTGGGGCTGCTGTATATACCTCTGGGGCTGATGTATACTACCTCTGGGGCTGCTGTATAGTACCACTGGGGCTGTATATACCTCTGGGGCTGCTGTATACTACCACTGGGCTGTATACTACCTCTGGGGCTGCTGTATACTAAAACTGGGGCTGTATACTACCTCTGGGGCTGCTGTATACTACCACTGGGGCTGCTGTATACTACCTCTGGGGCTGCTGCATACTACCTCTGGGGATGCTGTATACTATGACTGGGGCTGCTGTATATACCTCTGGGGCTGATGTATACTAACTACTGGAGCTGCTGCTGTATATACCACTGGGGCTGCTGCTGTATACTACCACTGGGGCTGCTGCTGTATACCTCTGGGGCTGCTGTATACCACACTGCTGGGGGCTGTATACCTGTGCTGGGGTCCACCCTCGGCTTATACACGAGTCAATAGGTTTTCCCAGGTTTTGGGGGCAAAAGTAGGGGGGTCGGCTTATACACGGGTCGGCTTATACACGAGTATATACGGTATTTATATTAGTTTGCTGAATCTGTCCCAAACAGTCCATTCTAACCTGGCACTAAAATGCACACATATTAGCATTTGCTGCTTGCATACAACCAATTGCTGTATCATACTGAACATGTCTTAGACATAAATATCACATGATATGATAGAACTAATAATATACATTGTAATCTAGCAGAGAAAGAAACAGCTCAGATTCTGTAGGATGAGGTGTGCTGTCTGGTGAATTTAAAGGTTTGCTGTTCATTACAGTTGCACTAACACATCACATGGCTTTCCTCTAGTCTGCAGTCTCGGAAGAGCACTCCAGAGGGATACAATAAAGTGCTGGTGGAATGTTAGCAAGCTCGACCATGGCTAATGCACAAATTCCATCTTTGTAATGCCTCTGTATTTCCCTAATCCTAATGCATAATTAGCAAGTGATGACAAGAGGAATGCAAACCATATCCATAAAGGGACAAATAAAAGGAAAGCATATAATGGTAATTCATAATTAGAGCATGCTTCAAATTTAATTAGGCTTTTGTTTTTTTAATAAGGTTTATTGCTAAGATGTTGATAAATCCCCAGACACAAAAGTGAGAATATTTAATACTTTGTTATTATTATTATGAATTGTCATATGGGGGGTTGAAATTTGTGTCCTTGAAGACCAGCACTAAATTTTAAGGGACACAGCGCACTTTGCCCAAAAAATGATATGTAAAATGGCAAGGCAAGAAGCCTTACACCTCTATGCAATATTCTTTGCTGCTTGGTTGATTACATTTTTAAATTACTTTTGTGAATATATATTTATAAAGTGAACTGGTAACAGTGACGTACATAGAAATCATGGCCTCATAGCAGAATTTAAAAAAATATATATATATGTATTAATGTTTGCCTGAGTCACATAGGAGCCACATATCACATAGGAGTCACATATCTCACAACTTTGCAGTCCTTACAAAGTAATTTCCCCTCTGTTGAAACACCTAGATTCCACTTTCATTGCAGCCCCCACAATGAATTCCTCCACAGTACTCTCCACACAGAGTATGATGACCCTAATGTACCCCTCTCAACTACCCAAACAGTGAATCGTGACCCCCAGCACAGTATGATTCCCAACTGTGACCCAAACACAACTCTACATGCACTATAATGGGCCTACAAATAGTAATGGCCCCCACACCTCTTCACACTGTATAAAGGCCACCTACCCGACCTCTAAATAGTCCTCCAAATATTATAATACCTCCTATAAGTCCTTCATATCATAAAATGCACCCTCATAGTCATCCATGTATTATAATGCAATCACCACAGTCATCCATATATTATAATATACTCCCCATAGTCCTCCATCTACTTACATAATCCTAAAGTCCTGTCTGTCATTCACTTCTGGTGTCATGTTGTCCAGACACCACGTGCAGTGGCTGTCATATTTCCACACCCATGTGATGGGTGTGCAAATATGATGCCTACTGGTGGTAATGGCCCTTTACACAGTATCGCCTGCAGTGCTGCGGTGGCTCACACCCGACACCGCGTGCAACCGCCAAGACACTTTGTATGTGCAGAGACTCACAGCTATACACTACCCGCCACTCCATCCCCGTCGCATCTGAATGCCACGCTTCACCATATGAGTAACAGTATACCTTTGTACACCCAAGTAGGACAAAAGTTATGTAAACAAAAATGGCTGTCGTATAAGTAAGTGCGCATGCTCGTAACTGTCACACGATGCAACAGCACACCGTCTGAATTGACATTTTGAAACTTAAAGCGAGAGAGAAGTGCGACAACAATATAAATGACATATCTGCATTTGTCAGGAAACAAGCCCCATAGAAAATGTAAGAAATGACAAGCAAAAATTTTAACTATGATGAAAATAGCATTCAAGAATACAGCTGCTATGACATGAACCATTTATCTGTTTAATGAAAGGGAAAAGAAGCGCAATAGGGTCTTATCTTTTTCAATGAGGAGACTAAAATATTGTTAGCCGCTCACCTGGGGGGGTTGTGTAGCACACAACCGGCATCAAGGCACAGGAAAACAAGCCTGCTGCAATGTCCACACCTCATTGTTCAACATGGTTTAGGAATTTAGGGATGGGCAGTGTACACGGACCTGCGCTGCACTACTCATATTGTGGCGCCCCTGCGGGTATGCGCCACAGAGTGGTATTGCATCTAACATCTATATGTAATATATTGTACGTTGCTAGGTTAGGATTTAATGCTTATGGAGTCTATTTTTAGCACTCACTTAGGACCGCACCACTTAGAGTAGGGGGAACTGTAATATAGTAGGTTCCACAGGTGGTGGGCGGAGCTTAGGATAGAGTTAGAGTGACAGTTGAGATTTACCTCAGTCGGTGCTGGGAAGGCAGACCGTGTGGTCACGCCTGGCGGCTCAGCTGAGTGGAGGGTACCCCATCTTTATGAGGGGACCCAGGACAGATGGCAACGGACCAAGACTGGTAGGAGCCAGCTGGTCATGTTGAGGGTACACAGGTGACACGGACTACCGAGGCAGCCAGGAGTTCAGCCCTGACTGCGAAGCCGACGAGCTGCAGGCCCAACAGGACCGGGTTGCTGACAGCCCCACAAAGGTACCTCACCCCTCATGCCCAAAAGACGGTCCTACACTAGTGAGGAAAGACTGAAACCCGGTGTCAGGTGGGAAACTTGTGCGTTCCTGCTGTTCCCATTTGGACCGGTAATAGTCAAGTTAAGCCTACTAGACACAGACTGCAGGACTGGCGGGTGAGCTCTTCAAAGGTGGGAAAGACAGAAAGATCTAGAAAGAGAATAGAAACCCTGAAAGACAGAGAAAGAACATCTAATGACTCCTTAAGAGAAATCCTGAGTTGGTAACAACACCCTAAACCAAACTGTACGGTGTATTGTTATGCCATCAGCCGGTACCGAGTAAAGCAAAGTTAAAATGGAAACGGTTTCTGTTATTCTTCCTGCCGCAGCTCAAAGGACTTAACATCATCAACATCAACAGCAGAGGGGTAAGAACTGCACCACCATTTACCATCACTGTCCTCCCTCACCGTCTCATCACCACAGCTGCCCTGAGGTAAAGCTCCACCTGTGGGGAGCTGTACCACACACTGCTGCCCCCTCCATCACCTCAGCGGCCGGCTGGCAGCGCCGGTACCACCTTACCGGACTCTACAGGTGGCGTCACGTTCCCCTGTAAATAACCCCTTTTACCCCCACCGTTTACCATTAACACCTGGTATAATTGTTCGCCAGGGCACGGCACCGGGGATACCGACCGCCAGTGACATCCCACACAGAAGCCCCAGTGACCGAGTGCACCCTAGCTCTGGTTGAAACAAATTGGCGTCACGAACAGGATGAGCCAGCCTGGTATCTACCAGGTGAAGTGTGCCTTAAGAACTTTATTACTGTCTAACTGTGTGGATTATAAAAACTGTGCCGAGCCGCCATTACATCGCCTCACAAAATTCAAACTGCGTCACTACAGCAGGAGAAAGAGCGGGAAGATAAGCCCCGCCCCCTCCACTCTGCCGAGGAGTGACGAAGGCAGTGGCGGGCTCCGGAAAAGCCCGAAGGACTTGCCCACAGGAACTTCGTGGTGGGCGGGCTTAAAAGTGCATAAACAACAATGTGCCGGCCTAGGGGCGTGCCTTGGCCCCTCAACAAATATAGGCCATTCAAGAGGCACCAAAAAGTCTCCCCGCCCCCATTGCTCTCAATCAACCAAGGGGGCGGGTCGAGCGCCAGCCCACACCGGTTATGGACTATAAGAACTAAACAGGGTGCGGTCGGGAGCAGAAGCGTGATACCTGTTAAGGCTCCAGACCTGTTCCAGTTACCAGAGACCGGGTGTGAGGTTATGGCTGTTCCCAGTTTCAAACAGCTGGTGAGAGAAATCGAACAGGACATCCTAATGGACCGCGCAGAACCGGGTGTGTTACTGCGAGAGATGGACGGTGAGGATGGTGCCTTTTGGAGAACTGCCCTGGATGATTTGCAAACACAAATCCGGGAAGTGACTGAGTGGACCGTCCGGCGCTGGGGAGCAGAGATGGTGCTCCAATTAAACCGTAGACAGAGAGCAGCAGCGCAAAGAGAACGAGAACTTCGGGTGTCGGTTGCTACTCAGACTGACCGCTTTGTGACCCCTGAGCTGGTGGTTGACATCTTGGAACCATTTCATGTTCCCCCTGCGGAGTCTGGAGAGGAGAGAGCTGTCGAGGTGAGAGACCTCATTCAATTCTTTGAGGAGCCTGAACTGATACTGGAAGAACCGGAGGAGTACAGCGGTGACCAGGTCGGTGTCGGGGAGGAGGAGAGTTACGATGAGGAAGGAGCTGTCGGCGGCGATGAGGAGGCCGGACCCCGCGAGTCATGGAGGGTTGCGGTACCAGCGCAAACAACGATGGGGCGAGGAAGAGGAGCAGCGTTGTGCACTAACCGCAGCGGACAGACATGGCAACCGGTGGGCCGTCCTTGGTTTACTGAACCTGAACCCGACGATGAGGCTGAACGACATCGGAGACGCGAAGTGTGGTATGCGAATGAACTTGAGACCCGCCAAGCTCGTGTCATGGCCCGTAACCAACCCCCAATGCCTATAGATCAGCATAAACAGGGGGTAGTCACCACCTTTAATCTTTATACCGGGTATGGTTTTGCCAAGGAAGAGGGTCTGTACCAAGAAGTTCATGTGGGACGGAGGAATGTGGAGGAACATTTACCCCAGGGCCATCCAGGACGGGACCTGTATCGTGGTGATGTGATCACCTATGAACGCCACGCAGGTCCCAGGGGTTGGTTTGCAATCCGGGTTAGTAAAGCCAAATAATAAAAGTTAACCCGGTATTGCACTGTTAAAAGTGTGAAGTGCAATTGTTATTTTTATTGTTTAACCCCTTCCCGACCCTTGGCCCACCGTTTGGGCCATGAAAACAAGTGCCTTCCCGACCCTTGGCCCACCCCCTGGGCCATGGAATGAACGGGCTCCTGCAGGCTGAGTGAGGGTCTCACTGACCTGTCACTCGGCCTGCAGGTACATGGGGAGTTGTACTACACCCCAGGGGTGGTCGATTTGCCCCCACTCCTACCCCCCCGGCTACAGGCGCGGTGATTGGCGCTCAAAAGTGAAAGTGAAAATCACCGCGCCTGTCATGTTTCCCTGCCTGCCGCTGCTCTCCCTACCCTCTGATCAGATCCCCTGTCATCCTATAACATCCCCCCTGTCCCCCACCTCTCTTTCCTGCCCCCCCCATCATCTTTCTACCCCCCCTTCCCCCCCGCTTCCTGTCCCTGCCGCCCGCTTCCTGTCCCTGCCTCCCGCTTCCTCTTCCTGCCGCCCGCCTCCTCCTGACTGCCCCCGCTTCCTCTAAGTGCCCCCCCACAGTTAGTACCAGCCCCCCCACTGCCCCTTCCGGCCCCCCCCCGATCACCGGAGCGGCGATCGCCTCTCCCACTCACCCCTCCGGCGGCCCGCTCCGTCCTGTGACTGCTGCGTCCCGCTCCTCTTCTGCTGTGAGTCCCTCCTCTTCTGCGCCGCCTCCGATCTGACTGCTCTGTGCTGGAGCTGCCATAATGGTCACTGTAGATCACTGTGCTGGATCTGTCAGATCACTTCTACAGCTGGATCCTGAGGATCTAGGTGCAGGAAGTGATCTGACAGCTCCAGCACAGTGATCCACAGTGACCATTATGTGATCACTGTAGATCACTGTGCTGGATCTGTCAGATCACTTCTACAGCTGGATCCTGAGGATCTAGGTCCAGGAAGTGATCTGACAGCTCCAGCACAGTGATCCACAGTGACCATTATGTGATCACTGTAGATCACTGTGCTGGATCTGTCAGATCACTTTCTACAGCTGGATCCTGAGGATCTAGCTGCAGGGAGTGATCTGACAGATCCAGCAGTGATCACATAATGGTCACTGTGGATTACTGTGCTGGATCTGTCAGATCACTTTCTACAGCTGGATCCTGAGGATCTAGCTGCAGAAAGTGATCTGACACCCCGGGCGCAGTGACCCACTATGTGCATCACTGCGCCTGGGCTGCCAGATCGCTTTCCGCAGCTCGATCCCCATGCATGGGGATCGAGCTGCAGAAAGCAATCTAACAGCCCGGGCGCAGTGATGCACAGTGGGTCACTGCGCCCAGGCTCTTAGGGCGCCTTCACACTGGCGTTCCCCTCCGCAGCGTTCTGCGGAGGGGAATCGCCATGTGTGCGCCGCGGCCGCCAGCTCCTATCTTTAGAATGGGAGCGCACGGTGCTGCGCTTGACAGCGCAAGACCGTACGCACCCAGTCACTCCCATATGTGATCTGTGCGCAGGCGTATGCCTGCGCACAAATCACACACTCCCGCCCGCACCAGGACGCAACATGTTGCGTCCTGGTGCGGGCAGGAGTATGTGATTTGTGCGCAGGCGGATGCCTGCGCACAGATCACATATGGGAGTGAATGGGTGCGCACGGTCATGCGCTGTCAAGCGCAGCACCGTGCACTCCCATTCTAAAGATAGGAGCTGGCGGCCGCGGCGCACACATGGCGATTCCCCTCCGCAGCGTTCTGCGGAGGGGAACGCCAGTGTGAAGGCGCCCTTAGATCGCTGCTCTGCAGCCCGATCTCCCTGCATGGGCATCGAGCTGCAGAAAGCAATCTGACAGCCCGCACGCAGTGATGCACATAGTGGGTCAATGCGCCTGTGCTGCCAGATCGCTTTCCGCAGCTCGATCCCCATGCATGGGGATCGAGCTGCGGAAATCGATCTGGCAGGCGCAGTGATGCACATAGTGGGTCACTGCGCCCAGGGTGTCAGATCACTTTCTGCAGCTCGATCACCATGCTGGCAGATCGGGCTCCAGAGTAGCGATCTAAAAGCAAAGGCGATCGAGCGTCGTGGGACCTTCGTTGTGGACTACGTCGGAGACAATCGAACGTCGTGGGACCTTCGTTATGGACTACGTCGGAGCGATCGAGCGTCGTGGGACCTTCGTTGTGGACTACGTCGGATCTTTTTATAATAAAGATGGAGTCCGAATTGTGTCTGCGTTTTTTTTTTTAAATAAAAAGATTTTTCTCTGTGTGTATTTATTGACTATTTACTGTACTAGAGATTCCTAATGGCGGGTCTAACATTGGCCCTATATTATGAATCTCGGGCTTAGTGCCAGCTGCCAATAAAAAGCTGGCATTAACCCCTTTATTACCCAGTTAGCCACCGGCACCAGGGCAACTGGAAGAGCGTGGGTACAGCGCCAGAAAATGGCGCTTCAATGAATGCGCCATTTTCTGGGGCGGCTGCGGGCTGCAATTCGCAGCATGGGGGGCCCAGAACGCTTGGGCCTCTCTATGCTGAGGATTCCAGCCCCCAGCTGCCTAGTTGTACCTGGCTGGACCAAAAATATGGCGGAGCCCCACGTAATTTTTTTTCTAGAATTAGTTCTAGAAATTAAAAAAAAATGGGCTTCGCTGTATTTTTGGTTCCAGCCAGGTATGACGAGGCAGCTGGGGGTGGGTGGCAGTCCATAGCTGCCAAGTTGTACCTGGCTGGACCAAAAATATGGCGGAGCCCTATGTCATTTTTTTTCTAGAAATAATTCTAGAAATAAAAAAAAATAGGCTTCGCTGTATTTTTGGTTCCAGCCGGGTATGACGAGGCAGCTGGGGGCTGGTGGCAGTCCGTAGCTGCCAAGTTGTACCTGGCTGGACCAAAAATATGGCGGAGCCCTATGTCATTTTTTTTTCTAGAAATAATTCTAGAAATAAAAAAAAAATAGGCTTCGCTGTATTTTTGGTTCCAGCCAGGTATGACGAGGCAGCTGGGGGCTGGCGGCAGTCCGTAGCTGTAAAGTTGTACCTGGCTGAACCAAAAATATGGCAGAGCCCCATGGGTCCCCTATGCTGCGAATTGCAACTACTAGACTAGTATGTTTATTTACAAAAAGTTTCTTTATTCATTTATACGTCTCAATTTGTGAAGCACATGGTGGTTCAAAGTGCTCACTGTGCATCTAGATATGTTCCCTGGGGGGGTCTAGTTTCCAAAATGGGGTCACTTGTGGGGGAGCTCCAAGGTTTAGGCACACAGGAGCTCTCCATACGTGACCTGGTGTCCGCTAAAAATTCCAATAGTTGGCAAACACCAGGTTGCGTATGGAGAGCCCCTGTGTGCCTAAACATTAGAGCTCCCCCACAAGTGACCCCATTTTAGAAACTAGACCCCCCAAGGAACCTATCTAGATGCATAGTGAGCACATTTAATCCCCAGGTGCTTCACAAACTGATCCGTAATAAGGTAAAAATACTTTTTTTCACACAAATTTTCTTTTTTAATTTGTACGGATCAATTTGTGAAGCACCTGGGGGTTCAAAGTGCTCACTATGCATCTAGATATGTTACTTGGGGGGTCTAGTTTCCAAAATGGGGTCACTTGTGGGGGAGCTCTAATGTTTAGTCACACAGCGGCTCTCCATACGCAACATGGTGTCCGCTAGCAATTCCAATTGTTAGCGGACACCATGTCGCATATGGAGAGCCCCTGTGTGCCTAAACATTGGAGCTCCCCCACAAGTGACCCCATTTTGGAAACTAGACCCCCCAGGGAACCTATCTAGATGGATAGTGAACATATTGACCCCCCAGGTGCTTCACGAATTAATGGAAAAAAAAATTTCTTTGTGGAAAACAAGTACTTTTTCATTTTTACAGATCAATTTGTGAAGCACCTGAGGGTTCAAAGTGCTCACTATGCATCTAGATACGTTCCCTGGGGGGGTCTAGTTTCCAAAATGGGGTCACTTGTGGGGGAGCCCCAATGTTTAGGCACACAGGGGCTCACCAAACGCAACATGGTGTCCGCTAACAATTTCAAGCTCATTTTGCATTCAAATTGTTAGCGGACACCATGTCGTGTTTGAAGAGCCCCTGTGCGTCTCTACATTGGAGCTCCCCCACAAGTGACCCCATTTTGGAAACTAGACCCCCCAGGGAACATATCTAGCTGCATAGTGAGCACTTTGAACCCCAAGGTGCTTCACAAATTGGTCCAATATAATGAAAAAAGAAAATGTTTGTGGAAAAAAAAGTGCTTTTTCATTTTTATGGATGAATTTGTGAAGCACCTGGGGGTTGAAAGTGCTCACTATGCATCTAGATACGTTCCCTGGGGGTCTAGTTTCCAAAATGGGGTCACTTGTGGGGGAGCCCCAATGTTTAGGCACACAGGGGCTCACCAAACTCAACATGGTGACAGCTAACAATTTGAGCTGATTTTTATTCAAATTGTTAGCGGACACCATGTCGCGTTTGGAGGGCCCCTGTGTGCCTAAATATTGGAGCTCCCCCACAAGTGACCCCATTTTGGAAACCAGACCCCCCAGGGAACATATCGAGATGGGTATTGAGCATATTGAACCCCCAAGTGCTTCACAAATTAATGAAAAAAAAAGATTTTTGTGGAAAAAAAGTACTTTTTCATTTTTACAGATCAATTTGTGAAGCACCTGGGGGTTGAAAGTGCTCACTATGCATCTAGATACGTTCCTTTGGGGGTCTAGTTTCCAAAATGGGGTCACTTGTGGGGGAGCTCCAATGTGGAGACGCACAGGGGCTCTCCAAACGCAACATGGTGTCCGCTAACAATTTGAGCTCATTTTGCATTCAAATTGTTAGCGGACACCATGTTGCGTTTGGAGAGCCCCTGTGCGTCTCCACATTGGAGCTCCACCACAAGTCACCCCATTTCTGAAACTAGACCCCCAAAGGAACATATCTAGGTGCATAGTGAGCACTTTGAACCCCAGGTGCTTCACAAATTGATCCGCAATAATGAAAAAAGAAAATTTTTGTGGGAAAAAAAGTGCTTTTTCATTTTTATGGATGAATTTGTGAAGCACCTGGGGGTTGAAAGTGCTCACTATGCATCTAGATACGTTCCCTTGGGGTCTAGTTTCCAAAATGGGGTCACTTGTGGGGGAGCCCCAATGTTTAGGCACACAGGGGCTCACCAAACGCAACATGGTGACAGCTAACAATTTGAGCTGATTTTTATTCAAATTGTTAGCGGACACCATGTCGCGTTTGGAGGGCCCCTGTGTGCCTAAATATTAGAGCTCCCCCACAAGTGACCCCATTTTGGAAACTAGACCCCCCAGGGAACATATCGATATGGGTATTGAGCATATTGAACCCCCAGGTGCTTTACAAATTGATCTGTGAAAATGAAATAGTACTTTTTTTTTTCACAAAAATGTTCTTTTAGCCTAAATTTTTTCATTTTCACATGGCAACAGCATAAAATTCATCCTAAAATTTGTTGGCCAATTTCTCCTGAGTAGACCGATACCTCATATGTGGTCATAAACCACTGTTTGGGCGCACGGCAGGGCTCAGAAGTGAAGGAGCGCAATTTCAGTTTTTGAATGTAAAATTAGCTCCAAAATTCAAATTGCGCTCCTTCACTTCTGAGCCCTGCGGTGCGCCCAAACAGGGGTTTATGACCACATATGAGGTATCGATATACTCGGGAGAATTTGCACAACTAATTTTAGGATCCATTTTATCCTGTTGCCCATGTGAAAATGAAAGAATTGAGGCTAAAAGAACATTTTTGATAAAAAAATTAAAATATCCATTCTTTGTTTCTACTTTGCCTTAGTTCCTGTGAAGCACCTGAAGGGTTAATAATCTTCTTGAATGTAGTTTTGAGTAGCTTGAGGGGTGCAGTTTTTGGAATGGTGTCACTTTTGGGTGTTTTCTGTCATGTACACCCCTCAAAGGGACTTCAAATGTGATGTGGTCACTAAAAAAATGGTTTTGTAAATTTTGGTTGAAAAATGAAAAATTGCTCATGAACTTTGAACCCTTATAACGTTCTAACAAAAAATTTTTTTTTTTCCAAAATTGTGCTGATGTGAAGTAGACATGTGGGAAATATTATTTAATAACTTTTTTCTGTCACATATCTCTCTTGTTTATCAGAAAAAAAAATAAAAAATGTGAAAATTGTGAAATTTTCAAAATTTTTGCCATATTTTTGATTTTTTCACAAATAAACACAAAAATTATCGACTTAAATTTAATACTAGCATGAAGCCCAATATGTCACGAAAAAACAATCTCAGAATCGCTAGGATCGGTTGAAGCGTTCCCGAGTTATAACCTCATAAAGGGAGAGTGGTCAGAATTGCAAAAAAGGCCAAGGTCTTTAGGGTCAAAATAGGCTGGGTCCTGAAGGGGTTAATTTTTGCAGTACAGGAATGCTAATGTATGCAAAGATTTTCTTTTATTTACAATCCTGATGACAATAATCAGAGACATGTTACCTGGTCCCCGTTGGACCGAGAAGGACTAGACTATAGTCGGAGTTTACTAAGTTAAATGTAACGTTATAAGTAATGAGCCTCCTGCAAAGGAAGAATACAAATGAACGAAAATTTTGTTATTACATGTTTGAAGTTATCCGGTTCACCAGTTAATAAAAATATTCAATGTTATATGTAAAATGTATTTTTGTATTCCAGGTTTGGTTTGACACCCGCGGACGGGTGTGTTTCACCAAGGGGGTGTGTGGCGCCCCTGCGGGTATGCGCCACAGAGTGGTATTGCATCTAACATCTATATGTAATATATTGTAAGTTGCTAGGTTAGGATTTAATGCTTATGGAGTCTATTTTTAGCACTCACTTAGGACCGCACCACTTAGAGTAGGGGGAACTGTAATATAGTAGGTTCCACAGGTGGTGGGCGGAGCTTAGGATAGAGTTAGAGTGACAGTTGAGATTTACCTCAGTCGGTGCTGGGAAGGCAGACCGTGTGGTCACGCCTGGTGGCTCAGCTGAGTGGAGGGTACCCCATCTTTATGAGGGGACCCAGGACAGATGGCAACGGACCAAGACTGGTAGGAGCCAGCTGGTCATGTTGAGGGTACACAGGTGACACGGACTACCGAGGCAGCCAGGAGTTCAGCCCTGACTGCGAAGCCGACGAGCTGCAGGCCCAACAGGACCGGGTTGCTGACAGCCCCACAAAGGTACCTCACCCCTCATGCCCAAAAGACGGTCCTACACTAGTGAGGAAAGACTGAAACCCGGTGTCAGGTGGGAAACTTGTGCGTTCCTGCTGTTCCCATTTGGACCGGTAATAGTCAAGTTAAGCCTACTAGACACAGACTGCAGGACTGGCGGGTGAGCTCTTCAAAGGTGGGAAAGACAGAAAGATCTAGAAAGAGAATAGAAACCCTGAAAGACAGAGAAAGAACATCTAATGACTCCTTAAGAGAAATCCTGAGTTGGTAACAACACCCTAAACCAAACTGTACGGTGTATTGTTATGCCATCAGCCGGTACCGAGTAAAGCAAAGTTAAAATGGAAACGGTTTCTGTTATTCTTCCTGACGCAGCTCAAAGGACTTAACATCATCAACATCAACAGCAGAGGGGTAAGAACTGCACCACCATTTACCATCACTGTCCTCCCTCACCGTCTCATCACCACAGCTGCCCTGAGGTAAAGCTCCACCTGTGGGGAGCTGTACCACACACTGCTGCCCCCTCCATCACCTCAGCGGCCGGCTGGCAGCGCCGGTACCACCTTACCGGACTCTACAGGTGGCGTCACGTTCTCCTGTAAATAACCCCTTTTACCCCCACCGTTTACCATTAACACCTGGTATAATTGTTCGCCAGGGCACGGCACCGGGGATACCGACCACCAGTGACATCCCACACAGAAGCCCCGGTGACCGAGTGCACCCTAGCTCTGGTCGAAACAATATGATGAGAATTCACACGATCTTCAGTACAAAGATTTTCTTTATTTCCTACGTGTTTCGGAGTCAGTCCCGACTCCTTCCTCAGGGATTGGTAATGTTACATACAGACAATCTTATATATAGCAACACATCAATAACAAGTCAAGTACGTCACAGAAAGGGGAAGGTATGCATGACCTCATTCTGCCCTGAATCCACTCCTACTCATTAAGAGACTTTTTTGTAATTCATTTACATATGAGTGGATGAGGATGGAGAATATTGAAAAATGCCAAGCGGAAATTTGCTTGTGGTGAAAATCATTTTAACATATAAAAAATGTTTTTATTAATATGAAATAAGATTATATATACCGTATATACTCGTGTATAAGCCGACCCGTGTATAAGCCGACCCCCCTACTTTTGCCCCCAAAACCTGGGAAAACCTATTGACTCGTATATAAGCCGAGGGTGGACCCCAGCACAGGTATACAGCCCGCAGCAGTGTGGTATACAGCAGCCCTAGAAGTATATACAGCAGCCCCAGTGGTAGTATACAGCAGCAGCCCCAGTGGTATATACAGCAGCAGCCCCAGTAGTTAGTATACAGCAGCCCCAGAGGTATATACAGCAGCACCAGTGGTAGTATACAGCAGCCCCAGTGGTAGTATACAGCAGCACCAGACGTATATACAGCCCCAGTGGTAGTATACAGCAGCCCCAGAGGTGTATACAGCAGCCCCAGTGGTAGTATACAGCAGCCCCAGTGGTAGTATACAGCAGCCCCAGTGGTAGTATACAGCAGCCCCAGAGGTATATACAGCCCCAGAGGTGTATACAGCAGCCCCAGTGGTAGTATACAGCAGCCCCAGAGGTATATGGAGCCCCAGTGGTAGTATACAGCAGCCCCAGAGGTGTATACAGCAGCCCCAGAGGTGTATACAGCAGCCCCAGTGGTAGTATACAGCAGCCCCAGTGGTAGTATACAGCAGCCCCAGAGGAATATACAGCCCCAGTGGTAGTATACAGCAGCCCCAGAGGTGTATACAGCAGCCCCAGTGGTAGTATACAGCAGCCCCAGAGGTGTATACAGCAGCCCCAGTGGTAGTATACAGCAGCCCCAGAGGTATATACAGCCCCAGTGGTAGTATACAGCAGCCCCAGTGGTGTATACAGCAGCCCCAGAGGTAGTATACAGCAGCCCCAGTGGTGTATACAGCAGCCCCAGTGGTAGTATGCACGCAGCCCCAGAGGTGTATACAGCCCCCCCATCAGTATACAGGCCCCCCCTTGCAGCACAAACCTGTAAAGGAAGAGATTAGTATACTTATCACTGTCCTGCTGCCGCTGTCCCGCTGCCGTCATTGCGCTCCTCCGTCTTCATGCAGCGTCTTCCGACTTCCTCTGGCGCGCAGACAATGACGTCATTGCCTGCGCCGACCGGAGGAAGCCGGAAGAAGACGGATGAAGACGGAGGAGCGCGATGACGGCGGCGGGACAGCGGCAGCGGGACAGTGATAAGTATACTAATCTCTTCCTTTACAGGTTTGTGCTGCAAGGGGGGGCCTGTATACTGATGGGGTTGGGCCTGTATACTGTATACACTGTATACAGTGCATACAGTATACAGTGACTCGCGTATAAGCCGAGGGGGGACTTTTCAGCCCAATAGTTGGGCTGAAAAACTCGGCCTATACGCTAGTATATACGGTAAAAGTAAAAAAATATATGAAAAAAAGTTAAAAAGAGACTTAAAATCATATGAGCTAAATTCAGGATTCGAACCATCATTGTTGTGTATTATTACCGAGAATTTCCTGAGCACTACGTTTGGAAACAAGGCACATGGGAACGAAAAAAGCAATGTGGCGAAAAAGCCATAGAAAGAAAATTTGCACTTCATTAAGGAAGTGGAGAAACTCCAGTGCCACATTTAAGCAGCTCGTCAAAGTCATATTCGCTTTCTAACAAGCTTTTAATATGACTAAGGGATTTGTGCCAGATCAGAACCCCAAACTACAGATGCTGCGTTTCGGGGTAACTGCCCATCATCAGTGTAGTGTGTGGAATATTCTGATCTGGCTGTGTGAGTGGGCTAAGGCAAGGTCTGAGAACTTGCTAACTACCTTATGCAGATGGTCAATGGGTTAATAAAGATGCAGTCCCTTTTTAGAGGATTGTTTAATGGATTTTTCAAAAAAATTTTGACGTGGACTTCGCCGTATTTTTGTATGCCAGCTGGATACAGCAGGTGGCAACGGGCTGCCCCCAACCCCCAGCTGACTATTTGGACCTGCCTGGACACAGAAATATCAGGAAGCCCTTATTTTTTATTATTTCATGAATTTCATGAAATAATAAAAAAAAAAATGCGTGGGGCTCCGCGCAATTTCTATGTCCAGCCAGGTCCAGCTAGGCAGCTGGGGCTGGAATCGGTAGCGCAGGGAGGCCCAAGCCTTCTGGGCACCCCCCACTGCGAATAGCAGTCCGCAGCGGCCCCAGAAAATGGCGCTTTCATTGAAGCACCATTTTCTGGCACTGAACCCAACTCTTCCAGGGCCCTGGTGCGATGGCTCACTGGGTAATATAGGGGTTAGGGCCAGCTTTGTATTATGAGCTGGCCCCAAGCCCGAAATTCATGGCGGTCACACCAATTGTAGCATTACCGCCATGAATTTCTAGTGAATTTTAAAAAAAAAACACAACACAGAAAAAATATTTTTATTTGAAAAAAAAAAAGACACTTAGGAATTCCAACTTTATTTAAAAAAAATCCTCTTCCGTCCACCGTAGTCCAATCCAGGGTTCTTCTTTAGCTCTGCTACATCTCTGGTAGAGAACCTCCACCAGAGATGTAGCAGAGCTGTGCACCCTGGGAAAGTTCATGTGAGTTCATGCAGGCAAGCATAAACTCACATGAACCCTGCCAGCACTGCTACTTCAAATGAACAGCTGACCTAAGTCAGAAACCCTGTGCAGAATGATTGCAGGGACCAAAAGAGTTAAAGCTGGGATGAGCTTACAGAGGGAGAGGCCAGTCCCAAGGCTGAGAGGAGAAAAACTCAATTTTTGTTCATTCAGGAGCCTGCCAGCTAAGAGAGAGCTACAAAGGAGAGAGAGCTCAGTTGATGGCTGAATGAGTCCAGTACTGGCACTGTGTGAGAAGGCTGAGTGAACAGAATGAAGCAAGTTTCAAGTAAGCAACATGTGAGTGACTGAACCTCAGATGTTGGGAAGCTGGAGAAAGTTTTGTGAGACAGACAGAGAGAAGGGAAGTCAGTCCAGTGAGGTGGTCAGGCTTGAGGGACCTGGAAGAAGACAGGATGCTGCCCAGTTGATACACAAAGAGAGGAAAAGGCCATTGTGAGCATCCTCCTACAAGAGATCACTCTCTGTGGTTGTGCATTTAAGTGACATGAGCCTAATACACCTCACTAGCCAAAGAACTGTCCATAAGTAATATGCCATCTCCAGTAACCTTAAGATTGTGCTTCTGTGTCACACAGAAGGTAAAAAGTGTACTGCCTGCTATATAATATTCATTCAAGCTGTTTACAATTAAGTTTGCCTTATTTTTACCAACGTCTCTGGTGGCCCTGCCTGGCGTACTTGGGGACTGGTTGAAGACCATGACCGGATCGGTCTTAAGGTACTAAATGTAAGACCATTATCACCCACACACAATAGGGTCTCTCAGTTTAATATAGTATGTCAAGGTGGACTAGTCAAAGCACTAGCCTATGGCAACAACTGCCCCAGCATCCCTTCACATATACCACAACAACACAGAAGATTGCATCAATTGTGAAGGCTATGCAATGAAAGATGTGCAAGATTTGCTGCTAATCCATGGGAAGTCTTTTGCTAATCTTAATTTACCATGACCAGCAAACAAAAAAAAATCAGCCTCAAGAGGATTATGATAAAATTTATGAGTTGGCGATAGCCACAGAAATGAAGGAAAATCTCAATCAGGAGCGGCCTTTTGCATACAATGCCATTGTTCAAGCTTTAGAAGACAGCAGTTTAACACCAAAGTGTTTCTTTATTGACGGTCCTGGTGGCAGTGGAAAAACCTTCCTATACCATCTACTCATACATTATGTAGGAGTACAAGGAGAAGGTATCTCACCTGCAGCCACAACAAGAATAGAGGTTACTACCAGCACTAAGCACTTTCTCTACAGCATACCAATTCCAATCAACAAAACTACTGTTTCTAAAATTAAAATTGATATGAACATCACCAAACAGTTCCAAACTACTACATTTTTTAATGATGAGTGCACAATGGCACAAAACCATGCATTGAATCTCATAGATAGACTTCAACATAATGTAATGACAACACATTTTGCTGACAAAAATCAAGTACTCTTTGGTAGTACAGTTTTCGTTCTTGGAGGAGACGTCAGACGACAAACCTTTCATACTTGCAAATGCCACAAATACAGAAATTGTAGACTGCTGCATTAAATATTCAAATCATTGGAAAAACTTTACAACTGTTCTGCCTTCTTCCATGTCTGGTGCTGTGTGGATTCCAATATACAGCTAAACCCTTCTTTACATCCCAATTAAACAGACTGTGAGTTTCAGTAGTCTTATTTTATGGCTGCAATGATATGAATTTGGCATGCACTTGGCGGTACACTTGGCGGGTAAAAACTACACAGTACAAATAATCTTAGTCAGTACTGGGTACATCACAGAAACCAGCACTGTGATAATATAACACAGAAATGTACATTAAACATGAGTAACTGTGGCAAAGTTCATTGCTAAAGGCACTATTCTATACAGAGGTAGCATTTATCTGTATGCAGTGCAGGGGACACTAACTCAAGATGGAGGATCTCAGAGCATAATACACTTCACTTCATAGTACATCAATACAGTGGCTGCATCATGCACAGATTCTAGCACAAGCATTTAGTTTATACTATGACACTCACCATATTTAGGAGGAGTAGTTTTAAGAAGAGAACAGGAACCAGGGACATGTGTCTTATCTAATGATGAGCGAGCATGCTCGCCACTACTCGGTACTCGCACGAGTATCACTGTACTCCGAGCACCGAGTAATCTCGCGATACTCGTGCTGTGCTCGTGGTCGTCATCTCTCCATGTTGGCGCTCTTTTGAGAGCCAGCCCACGTGCAGGGATTGGCTGACAGACCACTGCAATGCCACAGCCCTGTTAGTTGTGACATAGCAGTGATTGGCCGCCCTGCACAGCGTCACCGAGCCTTTATAACTCCCGGCGCGCTGTGCTCGGCACACAGCCATCCAGACAGTGGGTGTAGGGAGAGTGTCTGCTGCTGATTAGGGACAGATTTGCGGCCCTCATAGGTAGATCCGGATCAGGGCTGCAAACTGCTGCTGACCACAACAGTCCTTCTCAGGACTAATGTAGGAGGACATAGGCAGGGTGATTCAGATCGGAGTCCAAGATTTCCAGTGACCAGAACAGTCCTTCTCAGGACTAATGTAGGAGGATATAGGCAGGGTGATACAGATTGGAATCCAAGCTTTTCAGTGACCATTAGAGTCACCACACTCTTGTACTTAGTACCTTAATACAGGTTAGCGACTAAAATCCTCTCTTCAAACCATTACAGTCACAAGACAGGTGTACGTACTACCTTAATACAGGTTAGGGACTAAAATCCTCTCTTCAAACCATTACAGTCACCACACTGTTGTACGTCATACGTTTATACAGGTTAGGGAACTAAAATCCTAACTCTTGTCATCTCAACAGTCACCACACTGTTGTACGTCATACGTTTATACAGGTTAGGGAACTAAAATCCTAACTCTTGTCATCTCAACAGTCAACACACTGTTGTATGTCATACGTTCATACAGGTTAGGGAACTAAAATGCTAACTCTTGTCATCTCAACAGTCACCACACTGTTGTACGTCATACGTTCATACAGGTTAGGGAACTAAAATCCTAACTCTTGTCATCTCAACAGTCACCACACTGTTGTACGTCATACGTTCATACAGGTTAGGGAACTAAAATCCTAACTCTTGTCATCTCAACAGTCACCACACTGTTGTACGTCATACCCTTTATACAGGTTAGGGAACTAAAATCCTAACTCTTGTCATCTCAACAGTCACCACACTGTTGTACGTCATACGTTTATACAGGTTAGGGAACTAAAATCCTAACTCTTGTCATCTCAACAGTCACCACACTGTTGTACGTCATACGTTTATACAGGTTAGGGAACTAAAATCCTAACTCTTGTCATCTCAACAGTCACCACACTGTTGTACGTCATACGTTCATACAGGTTAGGGAACTAAAATCCTAACTCTTGTCATCTCAACAGTCACCACACTGTTGTACGTCATACGTTCATACAGGTTAGGGAACTAAAATCCTAACTCTTGTCATCTCAACAGTCACCACACTGTTGTACGTCATACCCTTTATACAGGTTAGGGAACTAAAATCCTAACACTTGTCATCTCAACAGTCACCACACTGTTGTACGTCATACGTTTATACAGGTTAGGGAACTAAAATCCTAACTCTTGTCATCTCAACAGTCACCACACTGTTGTACGTCATACGTTCATACAGGTTAGGAAACTAAAATCCTAACTCTTGTCATCTCAACAGTCACCACACTGTTGTACGTCATACGTTCATACAGGTTAGGGAACTAAAATCCTAACTCTTGTCATCTCAACAGTCACCACACTGTTGTACGTCATACGTTCATACAGGTTAGGGAACTAAAATCCTAACTCTTGTCATCTCAACAGTCACCACACTGTAGTACGTCATACGTTTATACAGGTTAGGGAACTAAAATCCTAACTCTTGTCATCTCAACAGTCACCACACTGTTGTACGTCATACCCTTTATACAGGTTAGGGAACTAAAATCCTAACTCTTGTCATCTCAACAGACACCAGACAGGTGTACGTCATACCTTTAAAGAGGTTAGGGAACTAAAATCCTAACTCTTGTCATCTCAACAGTCACCACACTGTTGTACGTCATACCTTTAAAGAGGTTAGGGAACTAAAATCCTAACTCTTGTCATCTCAACAGTCACCACACTGTTGTACGTCATACCTTTAAAGAGGTTAGGGAACTAAAATCCTAACTCTTGTCATCTCAACAGTCACCACACTGTTGTACGTCATACGTTTATACAGGTTAGGGAACTAAAATCCTAACTCTTGTCATCTCAACAGTCACCACACTGTAGTACGTCATACGTTTATACAGGTTAGGGAACTAAAATCCTAACTCTTGTCATCTTAACAGTCACCACACTGTTGTACGTCATACCCTTTATACAGGTTAGGGAACTAAAATCCTAACTCTTGTCATCTCAACAGACACCAGACAGGTGTACGTCATACCTTTAAAGAGGTTAGGGAACTAAAATCCTAACTCTTGTCATCTCAACAGTCACCACACTGTTGTACGTCATACCTTTAAAGAGGTTAGGGAACTAAAATCCTAACTCTTGCCATCTCAACAGACACCAGACAGGTGTACGTCATACCTTTAAAGAGGTTAGGGAACTAAAATCCTAACTCTTGTCATCTCAACAGTCACCACACTGTTGTACGTCATACGTTCATACAGGTTAGGGAACTAAAATCCTAACTCTTGTCATCTCAACAGTCACCACACTGTTGTACGTCATACGTTCATACAGGTTAGGGAACTAAAATCCTAACTCTTGTCATCTCAACAGTCACCACACTGTTGTACGTCATACGTTTATACAGGTTAGGGAACTAAAATCCTAACTCTTGTCATCTCAACAGTGACCACACTGTTGTACGTCATACGTTTATACAGGTTAGGGAACTAAAATCCTAACTCTTGTCATCTCAACAGTCACCACACTGTTGTACGTCATACCCTTTATACAGGTTTGGGAACTAAAATCCTAACTCTTGTCATCTCAACAGTCACCACACTGTAGTACGTCATACGTTTATACAGGTTAGGGAACTAAAATCCTAACTCTTGTCATCTCAACAGTCACCACACTGTTGTACGTCATACCCTTTATACAGGTTAGGGAACTAAAATCCTAACTCTTGTCATCTCAACAGACACCAGACAGGTGTACGTCATACCTTTAAAGAGGTTAGGGAACTAAAATCCTAACTCTTGTCATCTCAACAGTCACCACACTGTTGTACGTCATACCTTTAAAGAGGTTAGGGAACTAAAATCCTAACTCTTGTCATCTCAACAGTCACCACACTGTTGTACGTCATACGTTCATACAGGTTAGGGAACTAAAATCCTAACTCTTGTCATCTCAACAGTCACCACACTGTTGTACGTCATACCTTTAAAGAGGTTAGGGAACTAAAATCCTAACTCTTGTCATCTCAACAGTCACCACACTGTTGTACGTCATACGTTCATACAGGTTAGGGAACTAAAATCCTAACTCTTGTCATCTCAACAGACACCAGACAGGTGTACGTCATACCTTTAAAGAGGTTAGGGAACTAAAATCCTAACTCTTGTCATCTCAACAGTCACCAGACAGGTGTACGTACTACCTTAATACAGGTTAGGGACTAAAATCCTCTCCTGTGACTGTTGTCGCTGTATACAAGCTAAATGCGCAAGGGCGTTGGCAAGGAACAAGGAGGTGAACGTGATTGTGGTGAAGGCAGAGGCAAGGTCGTGTGCAAGCACTAATTTCGCAACAAGAAAGTGGTACATCTACTCGCTCACACGTCCTGTCCCAAATTGTTGGGGCCCGCTGCAGTACACCGCTCTTGAACCAATACCAGTGTCAACAGCTTGTTACTTGGATAGCGGCTAATGCTTCAAGTCTTATTGGCACCTCCACAAACACCCTGTCTTCCACACGGTCAAGTGTCAGTAACTGTGATACTGCACCGCACATTTCCCAACCTGATCCTCCTTCCTACCAACAGGCCGAGTACACGTCCACGCACATTACTGATCCCACACTTGGACACTCGGAAGTCCAGAAGTATGTACCCATGGGTCAGTGGAGGTACATGGCAAATTCCCATTACAAAATTTAAATTCAGTTGTCATTTGTTGGTGGTGTGGTGAAGTCTGGCCCAATCCAACCCTTGTTCATCTTGATCTGAGTCAGCCTGTCAGCATTTTCAGTTGAGAGGCGAGTGCGTTTATCAGTAATGATTCCACCTGCGGCACTGAAAACACGCTCTGACAAAACGCTAGCGGCAGTGCAGGCCAGGACTTCCAAGGCGTAGAGAGCCAATTCATGCCACGTGTCCAGCTTGGAGACCCAATAATTGTAAGGCACAGAGGAATCTCGCAGTACAGTTGTTCGATCGGCAAGGTACTCCTTCAGCATCTGGCCAAACTTAGCATTTCTTGTGGCACTACCCCGCACCTCAGGGGCTGTGGCACATGAGGGGCTGAGAAAACTCTCCCACCTCATAAAGACTGTTCCCCTACCTGTGGCGGATTGGACTTGTGCCCCTCTCAGCCGTACGCCTTGGTTATCCACCGATTCCTGACCTATGCCGCTAGCGTTTTGTGAGGGGAATGATTTGCCTACTTCCGTGACTATGGCCTTCTGGAACTGCTGCATTTTGGCTGACCTCTCTGCCTCATGAATGACAGACATAAAGTTCTCCTTGTAGCGTGGGTCTAACAGTGTTGCCAACCAGTACAGATTGTCGGCCAAGATGTTCTGAACGTGAGGGTCACGAGCCAGGCAGCTTACCATAAAGTCAGCCATGTGCGCCAGACTCTTAACAGCCATCACTTCAGTATCCAGACCAACACGATGACTGAACATGCTGTCCTCCTCCTCCTCCTCCTCATCTCCCCTGTCCTCTGGCCAGCCACGCTGAATCGAGGGTATGACTGGTGTGCATGTCATATCCTCAATTTGGCCAGAGAGTTGCTCCATGTCTTCATCCTCCTCCTCCTCGTCATAGTCCTCCACTGCACGTTGTGATGAGATGAGGCTGGACTGTGTGTTTTCACCCACATCCACTACTGTTTCTTGCTCCAAGTCATTGCGCTCAGCCTGCAATGCATCATCTTTGTTTTTCAGCAGAGACCGTTTTAGAAGGCAGAGTAGTGGTATGGTGACGCTAATAATGGAGTCCTCGCCGCTCACCATCTTGGTGGAGTCCTCAAAGTTTTGGAGTACGGTACATAGGTCGGACATCCATCTCCACTCTTCAGGTGTTATGTGTGGAGTTTGAACCATTTCCCGACGGCTTAGGTGATGCAGGTAGTCCACAACTGCCCTCTTCTGCTCACATATCCTGACCAACATGTGCAGAGTTGAATTCCAACGCGTGGGGACATCACACACCAGTCTGTGTGCCGTAACACGCTAACGGCGCTGAAATCCGCCAAGGCCGGCTGAAGCAGCAGGTGACTTGCGAAAATGTGCAGACAGACGGCGAACTTTTACCAGCAGTTCAGACAGCTATGGGTATCACTTTACAAAGCTCTGAACCACCAGGTTGAGCGCGTGGGCCACGCATGAAACATGTGTCAGCTGGCCTCGCCTCAAAGCTGCCACCAGGTTCCGGCCATTGTCACACACGACCTTTCCTGGCTTTAGGTTCACAGGTGTGAGACAGTGATCTGCCTGCTGTTTCAGAGCTGTCGACATCTCTTCTGCATTGTGGGGTTTGTCACCTATGCAGACTAACTTCAGCCCAGCCTGTTGCCGCTTCGCAGAGGCAGTGCTGCAGTGCTTCCAGCTTGGGACTGGTGTGGAGGGTACAGTGGATGAGGATGCGCTGGAGGAGTAGGAGGAGGCTGAAGAGCATGACATTCCGGAGCTGTAGAATGTCGGTGAAACCCTGACAGAGGTTGGACCTGCTATCCTTGCTTTGGGAAGGACGTGTTCCATCCCTCGCTCAGACTGTGTCACAGCCTCCACAATATTAACCCAGTGTTTTGTCAAGGAGATGTAGCGGACTTGCCCACAAGCACTTGTCCACGTGTCTGTGGTTATACACTTCAGTCCCTGACCTTACCCCTGCGGTATTAAAGAACAGCAATGACTGGCTAGCTGCAGTTTCCAATATCATGCCCACTCTCTATTTGAAACTAAACCTTTCCAAAACTGAACTTCTTCTGCTTCCCCCATCCACTAACCTTCCTAAATCGGACATCTCTCTCTCAGTTTGTGGCACCACGATAACGCCTAGGCAGCAGGCTTGTTGTCTGGGTGTTATGTTTGACACCGATCTCTCCTTCTCCTCCCACACACAATGTCTCGTCCGCTCATGTCGCTTACACCTGAAGAATATCTCCAGAGTCCGTCCCTTTCTCACCCTGTAAACAACAAAAACCCTGACCGTGGCCCTAATCCATTCCCGCCTTGACTATTGCAATTCTCTATTAAGCGGCCTCCCCCTCACCAGAGTTTCTCCTCTCCACTCCATCCTTAATGCAGCAGCCAGGATCACCCATCTGGCCAATCGTTACTCAGATGCCTCTGCTCTGTGCCAGTCATTGCACTGGCTGCCCGTATACTACAGGATCAAAATCAAATTGCTTCTTCTCACCCACAAAGCTCTTCACAGTGCAGCACCCCCCTACCTCTCCTCCCTCATCTCTGTCTATCACCCCACTCGCGCTCTACGTTCCTCAAATGACCTTCGACTGACATCTGTAATAATCCGATCCTCCCACTCCCGGCTCCAAGACTTCTCCAGAGCTGCACCAAACCTCTGGAATGCTTTACCCCAAGAAATCATGACTATCCACAACTTGCATGGCTTCAGACCATCCCTAAAAACGCATCTTTTTAAGGCGGCCTATCATACTCCCTAATAGAAGTCCTTTGTACTGTAGATAGTGAATGGCCTATCCCTCTGGACATTACTCTTCTACAAACTCCACCAAACCAAAAAGGTCGACACAGACTGTATAATGACCATCCATGTAAGCTTAGTTCTATGCCCCATTTCCTCAAGATGCCTGGACCATCAGTGCAATAAGCCCCTGTACCTTGTGCAACCCCTATCTTGTAGTAGATTGTAAGCTCTTTTGAGCAGGGTGACCTTCATTTCTTGCTTTATTTTTTTTTTTTTCTTTTTTACATTGATTCAATGCCTATTGTTTTGTATCCAATTATTGTACTGTATTTGTTCTCTACTGTAATTACTTACTGTATTATATTTTCTGTACTCTAACCCTACATTGTAAAGCGCTGCGTAATATGTTGGCGCTATATAAATAAAGCTGTATTATTATTATTATTATTATTATTAGGTGGACTTTGGCTGAAACAGCGTTGTTGAGGGCACGTGTGATGCTGTTGGACACGTGGTTATGCCAAGCGGGGACGGCACATCTGGAGAAATAGTGGCGGCTGGGGACCGAGTAACGTGGGACAGCATCCGCCATCAGGTCACGGAATGCTTCCGTCTCCACCAGCCGGAAAGGCAACATTTGTAGCGCTATGAGTCGCGAAATGTGATCATTCAGGACTGTGGCATGTGGGGCGTTGGCAGCGTATTTGCGCCTGCGTTCAAATGTTTGCTGAATGGATAATTGAACGCTGCGCTGGGACAAGGACGTGCTTGATGGTGGTGTAATTTGTGCGTGGGCAACTTCAGGTGCAGGGCCGGAGGCTTGTTCGCGGCCAGCATGGACAGGGGATTGGCTCGCACGCACAACAGGCGAAGACGTAGCAGTGACATCAGCAAGCACCGCTCCTGGACTTTGTTGTACTTCCCACAAAGTCGGGTGCTTGGCTGACATGTGCCTGATCATGCTGGTGGTGGTCAGGCTGCTACTTTTTGTACCCCTGCTGATGCTGGCATGGCAGGTGTTGCAAATGGCCTTTTTACAGTCATCTGGAGCCAACTTAAAATGCTGCAAGACTCGGGAAGACATAACATTTGCACAGGCACCTTGTGTCGTGTTGTTGTTCCGGGGACCGGTTGCCTGCCTTCTGCCTGCGTACCCGACCCTGCTTCGTACTTCCTGTTGGGATGCTACGCCTCCCTCACCCTGTGCACTGCTGTCCTCGCTCTGCATATACTCCTGTCAGGTTGGGTCAGCTACTGGATCATCCACCACGTCGTCTTCCTATTCCTTAGCTAATCGCTGGACTGCTCCTCCTTCTCCTCATGTGCCACCATGATGACCGTTACAATAGTTTGGCTGTTGTTTCAGGTATACCCCCAGTGGTAAATGTTTACGCCCTTTCTTTTTGAATGGGCATTACAAAGACAGGATACCCGCATCTTTTCAATGTGAAAAATGTTTTGAGGCCCTCCTGCACGTCTCTATCCAGGGACAAAGAGGAGCCTCCCAATTTTTGGCTGCCCTGACCAAAGGGCTATACTACAATACACCCACTTGAGGGTTACAGGCCCTACTACATGTCTGTATGCATGGGTCATTGTTGAACCTCCCAATTTTTGGCTGCCCTGGCCAAAGGCCTAGGCTAAAATACACCCACTTGAGGGTTACAGGCCCTACTACATGTCTGTATGCATGGGTCATTGTTGAACCTCCCAATTTTTGGCTGCCCTGACCAAAGGGCTATACTACAATACACCCACTTGAGGGTTACAGGCCCTACTACATGTCTGTATGCATGGGTCATTGTTGAACCTCCCAATTTTTGGCTGCCCTGACCAAAGGGCTATAGTAAAATACACCCACTTGAGGGTTACAGGCCCTACTACATGTCTGTATGCATGGGTCATTGTTGAACCTCCCAATTTTTGGCTGCATAGACCAAAGGGCTATACTACAATACACCCAGTTCTTGTTAACAGGCCCTCCTGCACATCTCTATCCAGGGACAAAGAGGAGCCTCCCAATTTTTGGCTGCCCTGACCAAAGGGCTATACTAAAATACACCCACTTGAGGGTTACAGGCCCTACTACATGTCTGTAAGCATGGGTCATTGTTGAAACTCCCAATTTTTGCCTGCCCTGACCAAAGGGCTATACTATAATACACCCACTTGAGGGTTACAGGCCCTACTACATGTCTGTAAGCATGGGTCATTGTTGAAACTCCCAATTTTTGGCTGCCCTGACCAAAGGGCTATACTAAAATACACCCACTTGAGGGTTACAGGCCCTACTACATGTCTGTAAGCATGGGTCATTGTTGAACCTCCCCATTTTTGGCTGCCCTGACCAAAAGGCTACAGTAAAATTCACCCACTTGAGGGTTACAGGCCCTACTACATGTCTGTAAGCATGGGTCATTGTTGAAACTCCCAATTTTTGGCTGCCCTGACCAAATGGCTATACTATAATACACCCACTTGAGGGTTACAGGCCCTACTACATGTCTGTAATCATGGGTCATTGTTGAAACTCCCAGTTTTTGGCTGCCCTGACCAAAGGGCTATACTAAAATACACCCACTTGAGGGTTACAGGCCCTCCTGCACATCTCTATCCAGGGACAAAGAGGAGCCTCCCAAATTTTTGGCTGCCCTGACCAAAGGCCTATAGTTAAATACACCCACTTGAGGGTTACAGGCCCTACTACATGTCTGTAAGCATGGGTCATTGTTGAACCTCCCAACTTTTGGCTGCCCTGACCAAAGGGCTATACTAAAATACACCCACTTGAGGGTTACAGGCCCTACTACATGTCTGTATGCATGGGTCATTGTTGAACCTCCCAATTTTTGGCTGCCCTGACCAAAGGGCTATAGTAAAATACACCCACTTGAGGGTTACAGGCCCTACTATCATTGTTGAACCTCCCAATTTTTGGCTGCCCAGACCAAAGGGCTATACTACAATATACCCAGTTCTTGTTAACAGGCCCTCCTGCACGTCTCTATCCAGGGACAAAGAGGAGCCTCCCAATTTTTGGCTGCCCTAACCAAAGGGCTATACTAAAATACACCCACTTGAGGGTTACAGGCCCTACTACATGTCTGTAAGCATGGGTCATTGTTGAAACTCCCAATTTTTGCCTGCCCTGACCAAAGGGCTATACTATAATACACCCACTTGAGGGTTACAGGCCCTACTACATGTCTGTAAGCATGGGTCATTGTTGAAACTCCCAATTTTTGGCTGCCCTGACCAAAGGGCTATACTAAAATACACCCACTTGAGGGTTACAGGCCCTACTACATGTCTGTAAGCATGGGTCATTGTTGAACCTCCCCATTTTTGGCTGCCCTGACCAAAGGGCTATAGTAAAATACACCCACTTGAGGGTTACAGGCCCTACTACATGTCTGTAAGCATGGGTCATTGTTGAAACTCCCAATTTTTGGCTGCCCTGAAAAAGGGCTATACTATAATACACCCACTTGAGGGTTACAGGCCCTACTACATGTCTGTAATCATGGGTCATTGTTGAAACTCCCAATTTTTGGCTGCCCTGACCAAAGGGCTATACTAAAATACACCCACTTGAGGGTTACAGGCCCTCCTGCACATCTCTATCCAGGGACAAAGAGGAGCCTCCCAAATTTTTGGCTGCCCTGACCAAAGGGCTATAGTTAAATACATCCACTTGAGGGTTACAGGCCCTACTACATGTCTGTAAGCATGGGTCATTGTTGAACCTCCCAATTTTTGGCTGCCCTGACCAAAGGGCTACACTAAAATACACCCACTTGAGGGTTACAGGCCCTACTACATGTCTGTAAGCATGGGTCATTGTTGAACCTCCCAATTTTTGGCTGCCCTGACAAAAGGGCTATACTACAATACACCCAGTTCTTAACAGGCCCACCTGCACGTCTCTATCCAGGGACAAAGAGGAGCCTCCCAATTTTTGGCTGCCCTGACCAAAGGGCTATACTACAATACACCCAGTTCTTGTTAACAGGCCCTCCTGCACGTCTCTATCCAGGGACAAAGAGGAGCCTCCCAATTTTTGGCTGCCCTGACCAAAGGGCTATACTAAAATACACCCACTTGAGGGTTACAGGCCCTACTACATGTCTGTAAGCATGGGTCATTGTTGAAACTCCCAATTTTTGGCTGCCCTGACCAAAGGGCTATACTATAATACACCCACTTGAGGGTTACAGGCCCTACTACATGTCTGTAATCATGGGTCATTGTTGAAACTCCCAATTTTTGGCTGCCCTGACCAAAGGGCTATACTAAAATACACCCACTTGAGGGTTACAGGCCCTCCTGCACATCTCTATCCAGGGACAAAGAGGAGCCTCCCAAATTTTTGGCTGCCCTGACCAAAGGGCTATAGTTAAATACACCCACTTGAGGTGTTACAGGCCCTACTACATGTCTGTAAGCATGGGTCATTGTTGAACCTCCCAATTTTTGGCTGCCCTGACCAAAGGGCTATACTAAAATACACCCACTTGAGGGTTACAGGCCCTACTACATGTCTGTAAGCATGGGTCATTGTTGAACCTCCCAATTTTTGGCTGCCCTGACAAAAGGGCTATACTACAATACACCCAGTTCTTAACAGGCCCACCTGCACGTCTCTATCCAGGGACAAAGAGGAGCCTCCCAATTTTTGGCTGCCCTGACCAAAGGGCTATACTACAATACACCCAGTTCTTGTTAACAGGCCCTCCTGCACGTCTCTATCCAGGGACAAAGAGGAGCCTCCCAATTTTTGGCTGCCCTGACCAAAGGGCTATACTAAAATACACCCACTTGAGGGTTACAGGCCCTACTACATGTCTGTAAGCATGGGTCATTGTTGAAACTCCCAATTTTTGGCTGCCCTGACCAAAGGGCTATACTATAATACACCCACTTGAGGGTTACAGGCCCTACTACATGTCTGTAATCATGGGTCATTGTTGAAACTCCCAATTTTTGGCTGCCCTGACCAAAGGGCTATACTAAAATACACCCACTTGAGGGTTACAGGCCCTCCTGCACATCTCTATCCAGGGACAAAGAGGAGCCTCCCAAATTTTTGGCTGCCCTGACCAAAGGGCTATAGTTAAATACACCCACTTGAGGGTTACAGGCCCTACTACATGTCTGTAAGCATGGGTCATTGTTGAACCTCCCAATTTTTGGCTGCCCTGACCAAAGGGCTATACTAAAATACACCCACTTGAGGGTTACAGGCCCTACTACATGTCTGTAAGCATGGGTCATTGTTGAACCTCCCAATTTTTGGCTGCCCTGACAAAAGGGCTATACTACAATACACCCAGTTCTTAACAGGCCCACCTGCACGTCTCTATCCAGGGACAAAGAGGAGCCTCCCAATTTTTGGCTGCCCTGACCAAAGGGCTATACTACAATACACCCAGTTCTTGTTAACAGGCCCTCCTGCACGTCTCTATCCAGGGACAAAGAGGAGCCTCCCAATTTTTGGCTGCCCTGACCAAAGGGCTATACTATAATACACCCACTTGAGGGTTACAGGCCCTACTACATGTCTGTAATCATGGGTCATTGTTGAAACTCCCAATTTTTGGCTGCCCTGACCAAAGGGCTATACTAAAATACACCCACTTGAGGGTTACAGGCCCTCCTGCATGTCTGTCCCAATTTTTGACTGCCCTTGCAAAGGAAGATACTACAATAGACCCAGTTCCTCAAAATGGGCACTTTATTTCTAGACAGGGCTTCATGTACGTCTCTTGTCAGGGTCATCGGAGTGTCGCACAATGTTTTCACGTAAAATCTTTTATGTAATCAAAAAAAGTGACATACACCAGCTGTATCTCACTATTGGGTATGTGCCCTTAACATTTCCAACCTAAATATTCATTTTGGTGTCATTTTGGAAGGTTTTCTGAAGACTCCGTAAAATTGGCGTGAAACTCGGACAACATTGTTCAGAGCTGTGACTTTTGAGTGAGAAATGCTTCCAGGGGTCTTCCCCATGGTGTTGCCATGTCATATCAGCACTCTTCTGAGACTTTTGTGACATTTTTAGGGTTTTTCCAGGCAGCCGGCAGTCATTTCATAAAAATACTCGTGTCTCCCATAGGATAACATTGGGCTCGTTACTCGGGCCGAGTACACGAGTATCTCGGGATGCTCGGCCCGAGCTTCGAGCACCCGAGCATTTTAGTACTCGCTCATCTCTAGTCTTATCTTTCTGGAGACTGGGAAATGTCTGAATGCAGGGCTGGCTCCAGATTTTTGTGGGCCCCGGGCGAAAGAGTCTTAATAGGCACCTTTTACACTTCGCCTCCGCCCCTCCAATTTATGTTTAACAGGGCACCTTTAGATCAGAAAGAGATAGATAGGGAGCAGCTAGGAAGGTATAGGAACAGCTAGTGATAGTGTAGGGCCCTAAATCTAGGTTACAGGTTACCTTTAATTGCTTTCTTGTTCTTGATCTTTGATCAGGGAATTCACCTTTATTGATCTTTGATCAGGGCAAAATAAAACCGGTGCCCTCCCAGAGAGCCAATTTCTCCAAAATTCCAACATTCCAGGACCCTAAACCATGAGTTTACAGTAGTTACAGTGGCTGATCGCTGACAATGAAGTCTGGCTGCGCTGATCCGAAAATCAAGGAAAGTGAAATATTTGGTGGAGATAGCCAATATTCACACAAATAGGCAGTGGCGTAACCTGAAGCTCATGAGTCCTGATGCGAAAGCTCAAACGGGGCCCCCAATTATAGCAAATATTTAATAGCCATAGTCTTTTTTATAGGCCAAAGGAACTTTTGAGGCTTCCTAGGCCATCCATTGTAGTTACGCCCCTGACTATAGGGCTTTTCCTGGGAGAAGATATCTCTGGGGTATGATAGGCAAAATTTATAGGACAAACTACAGCGATTTATATATAAATATATATCCTAGAGCTATTTCCAGCCCATTCATTAGTCCCTGTAATACAGGGGCCCCTTTTTCTTCAAATAAACAAATAATTTGAAAAAATAAGGTGTAGGGTCCTCCCCATTTTGGAAAACAAACCAAGGTAAAGCCGACAGTTGTGGTCTGAAATTCTAAGGGTGGGAAGGGCCATGGTTATTGTCCCTCCCCAGCCTAAAACCAGCAGGCCGCAGCCACCCTAGAACTGGTGCCTCCGTAAAATGCTCTAATCCTGGCGCTTACCCGGCTCTTCCTGGTGCCCTGGTGCCAGTGGCAGTTGGGTAATGGTATTTGGAGTTAATGCCAGCTGGGATTTATAATTAGTGCATTATACCTGTATATTGATACTGTCAGTGAAAAGACTGTATGCCACTCGTGCCTGTTCCGTTCCCAACGTGCGTTTCAAGTAAAATATGTACCATTTACTAACATGAAGAAAACGTATTGTGCAATCTTTTGCCAATGAAAATGTTCACACAGATTTATATACATTTATAATACATTAAAATAGATGGGCTTTACTTTTCTACATTATCAGCGCCATTCATCAGATAGCAGCACGGCTGCAGTGATGTCACTGCCCATTATGAAGTCATAATGGCTCAGAATGTTCAGAGTCTATATAACATCAGAACACAGTGACATCCCTGCCATTCCTGAGGTTGAAGCTTATGTTGACACTTCACTTTGGCTGTGGAAGAGCTTGCATTACACATCTAGTATTTAATTTATTGCTTTTTTGTTCTTGATCTTTGATCAGGGAATTCCTCTTTATTGATCTTTGATCAGCAAATTCACCTTTATTGATCTTTGATCAGGGCAAAATAAAACCGGTGCCCTCCCGGAGAGCCAATTTCTCCGAAATTCCAACATCCCAGGACCCTAAACCATGTGTTTACAGGAGTTACAGTGGCTGACCACTGACAATGAAGTCTGGCTGTGCCGACCCGAAAATCAAAGTAAGTGAAATATTTGGTGGAGATAGCCAATATTCACACAAATAGGCAGTGGCGTAACCTGAAGCTCATGGGCCCTGAAGCGAAAGCTCGAACGGGGCCCCCAATTATAGCAAATATTTAATAACCATAGTCTTTTCTACAGGCCAAAGGCTCTTTTGAGGTCCCCTAGGCCATCCATTGTAGTTATGCCCATGACTATAGGGCTTTTCCTGGGAGAAGATATCTCTAGGGTATGATAGGCCAAATTTATAGGACAAACTTCAGCGATTTATATATATATATATCATAGAGCTATTTCCAGCCCATTCATTGGTCCCTGTAATATAGGGGCCCTTTTTTTTCAAATAAACAAATAATTTGAAAAAAAAGGTGTTGGGTCCTCCCCATTTTGGAAAACAAGCCAAGGTAAAACCGACAGTTGTGATCTGGAATTCTCAGGGTGGGAAGGGCCATGGTTATTGTCCCTCCCCAGCCTAAAACTAGCAGGCCACAGCCGCCCCAGAACTGGTGCCTCCGTAAAATGCTCTAATCCTGGCGCTTACCCGGCTCTTCCTGGTGCCCTGGTGCCAGTGGCAGCTGGGTAATGGTATTTGGAGTTAATGCCAGCTGGGATTTTTAATTAGTGCATTTTACCTGTATATTGATACTGTCAATGAAAAGACTCTATGGCACGTGTGCCTGTCTTGTTCCTAACATGCGTTTCAAGTAAAATATGTACCATTTACAAACATAGAGAAAACGTATTCTGCAATCTTTTTCCAATGAAAATGTTCACACAGATTTATATACATTTATAATAGATTAAAATAGATGGGGCTTTACATTTCTACATTATCTGCGCCATTCATCAAATAGCAGCACGGCTGCAGTGATGTCACTGCCTATAAGACCCCAACGTAATACACATTTTATCCAACAACCCATACTAGTTGGCCACCTTTCTCGATCCACATTACAAGGAGAAATTTCCTGTTGTCCTTTCCTTTTGGAATCACCCAACAGTTTTACAATGGAATTCTTCAAGAGGGTCATTATAGATCAGTTGCACATCACATCACCTTTATACAATGCTAGTGGCAAAGGTATCGGCTCTTTTCAACATTAAGGTATAATGGGGAGAGACACTAACACCTGGTCCAACAGAGGTGGGGGGAAAATGTGCAGTATTTGAGCAATTTTCAATAAACCAGCTCAACAGCAAGGGATATCAAGAGATAGCTGTACCTCTAACAATGCCAAGGAGGGAGAAGTTGCAGAACATGGTCAGCTGGTACTTAAATGACCATACGTACTTCCTTTCTGATGCTTCAGTTCCCTTTAATTAAGGGGTGTCTGTGATGAAATGGACTCCTTCAATGTAGAACATTTGAAGATTTCTTATGTAACCCAGACAGATTATATATAGGCTTGTAAACTTGTAAAGGCCAAGGAGAATTTCCTACAGTATTTTCATAGATTACTGTGGTTTAAGTTTAGCATGGTAATGTAATTATCTAACTTGTTTGTCACTGAAGGCCAGAGAACTTAATTATGCTAATCGTCCATTGTCTATTACCCTGTGAATGTTGATTCTATGTACATGGCTCCAGCCACTATTGTTTAAGAGTCATTGATTGCAGACTTAATGTCTCCTACTAACATTCCATTGTAAGGACTATGTCAATCAGTATGTCACTCTACCTTGTCAGGAGTACAATACTACTAAAATATGTTAAATGAGGATTGCGGTCCAGCCAATGCAAAGACAGTGTTATTGCACCAATCGTGACATCCCCAATATCCTGCAATGAGGGCTGAAGGTATATAAGGAGATGTGTTCATTAACCAGAGTGAGAGAAAGATTGAAGATTGGATACAGGCAGCTAATCTAGGGTCTTCGGATCCGGTTAGCGAGCCATAACCCCAGGCCTAGGCATTTCGGTGCCGACCAAGGGGATCAGAACACGGACTATAGAAGTACAAGGACTTCAGCATTGAATTATCGGATTCGGCTGTGATAACAAAGACTGCATAAGGATGAGGAAGCAACCCAGGTTGGGACGATACAGTCACCTGGCTACAGACTTTGCTGTGCTACATTCTAAACCCTGGTGAGCCAGCGGAAGGGTGAGACTCTGTTGCCTGTTACATTGTTGTGTTTTGCTGGCTATGCGTTATATGCTGTTAACTGTTTGGGGATCCAATAAAGTCTTAATATTGTGATTCCCTCACCCTGTGTTGTCTGGAGTAGTGTTACGCCCACGGTTAAGGAGCTAGGGCGTTCAGTTGGGGATGAGCCCTGGTCCATGTTGTCTTTGTAAAGGCGGCTGGGCCTGCGGACGAGAGCACACACTGACCCCCGGGTCTCCACAGTGTCCAAGCTGAACACTTGGCCCAACCTCTCCTTATACGTCTTGGAGGTGCTGGCCTGCCCAGCTGCTAGTGTCATGTCACAGCGTGTTTTCAGTTCCAATGGGTCAATTATCACTGATAGGCGCACATGCCTCTCAACGGAAAATGCAGACAAACTAAAGTCCCCGTTACACGGCACGATATCCTTAACGATATCGCTCAAACATCACTGGTTTGTGGTCGTTCAAACGACATCGTTAGGATGTTGCTGCGTGTAACACCGAGAATTGATTACGATAAATTGTTGGATCGTTGATTGCAGATTTGAGAACATGTTCTCAAATCAGACGATCCACGATTTGCCAACCTGCTGCATTGTTTTGTGTGACACCGCGATAACGATGTGGTTCACGACTTCGCCCATTTACATCAGTGAACAAGTATCGTTCGCTGGGTTGTGCGAATGATACCTGCTCGCTGGATCGTTGGTGAGACGTGCATGATATCTAGGCGTGTGACATCTCACCAACGATGTCAAAACGATGTCCTAACAACCGCGCACCCCCGATCGTAAGTGATATTGTTTCAATGTCATGCCGCGTAACAGTACCTTTACTCTGATAAAATTCAACAAGGACTGGATATCTCCACAGTATGTAATCCTTACAAATGACAGCAAGCCAACCTAAATTCACCCAAAATGCAGATTCTTCATGCTAGTGCTGTGAACGTCAACCAGTTAACATAAAAACCCATTTCCTTCCTTTGTCAACCATGACTCAGCCCATAGGGCTAATTCTTGCATATCCTATGTACATTGTGCAGTGGACAAACCAAGGCAGCATTCCTACTCCAGTATAGCAACTATTTCTGATTGGAAACCCTTGGAATGGTGTCTTCTTGCGTCAACCTTCACTCAGCCCATAGGGCTAATTTTTGCAAACCCTATGCACATTGTGCAATGGAAAAACCAGGACAGTATTCCTACTCCAGTCTAGCTACTATTTGTGATTGTAGACCCTTGGGATGGTGTCTTCTTGGGTCAATCTTCACTCAGCCCATAGGGCTAATTTTTGCAAATCCTATGAACATTGTGCAGTGGACATACCAGGACAGTATTCCTACTCAAATCTAGCTACTATTTGTGATTGGAAACCCTTGGGATGGTGTCTTCTTGAGTCAACCTTCACTCAGCCCATAGGGCTAATTTTTGCAAACCCTATGCACATTGTGCAGTGGACAAACCAGGACACCATTCCTACTCCAGCCTAACTAGTATGTGTGATTAGAGGCCCTTGGGATGGTGTCTTCCTGCGTCAACCTTCACTCAGCCCATAGGGATAATCTTTACAAACCCTATGCACCTTGTGCAGTGGACAAATCTGGAATGTACAGTGGTCCTACAAAATTAATATTTGTGATTGTAGGCCCTTGTCACAAGTTGTCCCACACTGTGACTGAGATAAGGGAAACATATTCAACTGAGATCTACAGTCAGTCACCCTATCTGGCAGAAAAACGTTGCTGGGTTGTGTCACATTGTGACTGAGATAGGGAATACATGTTCAATGGAAATCTACAGTTAGTCACCCTATCTGCCAGAAAAACGTCGCTGGGTTGTGCCACATTGCGACTAAGATAGGGGATACATATTCAATTGAGATATACAATCATTCACCCTATCTGGCAGAAAACGTTGCTGGGTTGTGCCACATTGTGACTGAGATAGGGGATACATATTCAATTGAATTGTACAATGACTTTTGATGACCAACTGATGGCCCTCTGAAAACTGGAATTGAGGACCACAAGTATTACAGTAGTCCATTGTAGATAACGTTTGTCAAGGGAAGCTCTTGTCATGGTATCTTCCTGAACCTAAGACACAGCACGCAGGGGTCATTTTTTTGAAATATGATGCGCATTCTGCAGTGGACTAAGTAGAACAGTATCAAATAGTCTTCTCTTCCTGTATAATCTGAGGAATATTGTCAATCACAATCTCTGAGCCATTTGGAGAAGCTTCTCCAACCCATCCTGGAGGGGGGCACCATATATCCTTTGTTCATTGACTTACACAAGAGATGTATTTGAGCTCATCATCCACATGACTACCGCAGCTTTATTTTTCCAGTTCACATAGTTCAGCCAAACCTGAGGGTCCCAGCCCACACTCACTGCTACCTTCTATTTCTCCATGTCTCTTACCCTTTTTCCAGGTAATCTCTGTCATTAAATTAGTTAAATAATATAGTGAGGGCCCTACAATATGAATAAGTGAGGGCACTCTCAAATCTGCACAAGAGGGACCTCCTCCAAAATTTCTAGAGGAGGGCACTTCCAAATGTATGTAACAGAGCCACATAAGGGCTCTCGCTAAATTCAGGATTCCTGCCTACTGCAGGCCCACTGAACATTTGACTTTAGGATCACAAAATGTCATGGAAGTGGAGGAGGAGGTGGAGGGTGAAGCCCAACGCTACAATGCACACATTGTAAAGTGCTATGGAATATGTATTCCACTATCACAGTGTCAATGAGGGTGGGACCGCACAAATGACTAAGTAATTGCGATCCTTCCAAAACGTACATTAGAGGGCCATCTCTGGGCACTCAGCAATCTCAGGTTTCCTGCCCACTGGAGGCCTTCTGAACATTTGAATTTAGGGCCACAAATGTCGTGGAGGTGTCACGATGGTCTCTCTTACCTGGGAGACTTGTGATGGGTTTGGGTCTTCTGTCTCATGTCTATATTGAGACTTCATATTAAATGTGCTTTTTTCCTTTGGCACTTGAGGAGTTAATGTCAGTCTGCTGCCAGCAAGCTATCCAGGTCTTGTTCAGGTGTGGCCTTTCTGTACTTACTCCTTCCTCTTTATATATCCAATAGTCCCAGCATGCTCTGCTGGAGGTTGAACCTCATTCCTAGCCAAGCTCCTGAGGTGAAGGAAGCTCTTTACAGAACCTCTTGTTGCCAAGAAGTCTGCTGTCTAGAGAAGTGACAGCAGACGTGAAGTTGCTGCCCTGTTGTTCTTTGGCTGTCTTCCCCTTCCTTCTTGTCTCCTATATTGCAGTTGTTGTGGAATAGTGCTCCCGCGGCCATTACCTATTGAGAGCTAACATCAGGACCAGCGGAGGGCATAGGTATCCTGCTCGTCTATGAGTTGGGAGGGAGATCAGGGCACAGCCGCAGGTGAGTGCAGGAGGTCACCTCTCCCCCGTTCCCTATGAGCAGAGCCATCCTCTGAATTTATCCCTCTGGTGTCTCCCTGTCTGTTTTTCGTTGTGTGATGGACATCGTAGGTCTGTGCTCACTGTCATGCACAGTAGTCGGACATTCCCCTTAGTCCAAGAGTGACAGGTGGTGGAGGATAAGGAGAAGGAGGCGGAGGGTTTTGCCCAAGGCTAAAATGGGCACCTTGTAAACTGCTATGGAATATGTATTCCACGTTAGAAGGGCATCTCTGGACCCTCAGCAATCTCAGGTTTCCTGCCCACTGCAGACCCTCTGAACATTGGAATTTAGGGATGCAAATGTCATGAAGGTGGAGAAGAAGAAGAAGAAAGAGGAGGGTTTTGCTCAACACTAAAATGTGCACATTGTAAACTGCTATGGAATATGTATTCCAATATCTAAATGTCAATGAGGGAGGGACCGCCCAAATGTCTAAGTAAGAGTGGTCCCTCAAAAACGTACGTTAGAGGGCCAGCTATGGGCCCTCAGCAATCTCAGGTTTCCTTCCCACTGCAGACCCTCTGAATATTTGAATTTAAGGCCGCAAATGTCATGAAGGTGGACGAGAAGGAGGAGGAGGAGGGGGGTTTTGCTCAATGCTAATATTGGCACATTGTAAACTGCTATGGAATATAAATTCTGCTATCCTAGTGTCAATGAGGGAGGGACTGCCCAAATGTCTAAGTAAGAGCGGTCCCTCCAAAACGTACGTTAAAGGGCCATCTCTGGGCCCTCAGCAATCTCAGGTTTCCTGCCTACTGCAGGACCTCTGAACATTTGAATTTAGGGCTGCAAATGTCATGGAGGTGGAGGAGAAAGAGGAGAAAGGTTTTCCCCATCTCTACAATGGACACATTGTAAAGTGCTATGGAATATTTATTCCGCTATCTGAGTCTCAATAGGGGAGAGACCAACCAAATGTCAAAGTAGGAGCAGTCCCTCCAATACGTATGTTACAGGACCACCTGAGGCCTCTGAGTTCAAAGATCAACATACCTACTGGTGCGTTGTAGCTGGCCTTGTAAAGTTGTGTAAGAGTAACTTCGGCACTCAGTCGGAGATGAATGAAAAAAATCTTTATTTAGAAAAATTTTTTGTGATATTCTTATGGCATGAATTTATACTGACGTTTCGGTCACATTGACCTTGTTCACAGTGTCAAGAATATCTATCACAAATAAAAATAAGATGGATCAGTAATACATCATCTTACATGAATTTACATGAGAACATAACATTACAGCTTTAATAACAGCTTCAAAAGAACATATTTCCACGATTTCGCAATATCACATGTCAAAGAAACTGTGTAAATTAATCCAAATGTTCTTGGTATATTCACTGATATATAAATGAATTCCTCTTTCTCATAGAAATATATGCATAAATACTTGCTCATAGAAGTATACTTGCTCCTAGAAGTATATGTGAAATACATGATAATGAAAATCAATAACAAAAATATGTTTACCTTGTAACAAAAATTTTTTCATGGAAAAGCAATATCAGCTCTGCTATATTTAATACCAGTCAACTGCAAATTGAGAGTATAGATTAATATTATATCAATCCCATTTGTCAATTTAAGATATGAATGAAAATATGGCACACTACCTGTAATCTAAAGGAATAATTCAATAGATATATTTCCCTATGTGGGGCAGAATTTTTGGTGTATCCTACAAGAATGAAAGCAAATGTTTGTATTTAAATACCTATTTATTTGATAGTGGGCATCTCTAAAACAAAGTAATCAGATCAATTACCTTTTGAATATATGTCAAAAGCATCCGTCACACGCTACCATTTTAAGCCCGATATCGTTTAAGCGATCTCCTTTTTGATCGCTTAAGCGATATCGTTTGTGCATCGCTACGTGCGATCAAGAGATTTTACAATGTAAAATCGCTTGATCGTGACATCGCAGATATGAGATCAGGACCTCATATCTAGCGATGAACGATGTAGCAATCTGCAATTGCTGATTTTGTTGCTTTTTTACTGTTGTTTTCCTGCTCCTTTGCTTACAGGGACCGCAGTGAGGTCCTATTTGCAAGATAAGGGAGAATTAATCCCGAATGTTACACCCTTTTTGACATATATTCAAAAGGTAATTGATCTGATTACTTTGTTTTAGAGATGCCCACTATCAAATAAATAGGTATTTAAATACAAACATTTGCTTTCATTCTTGTAGGATACACCAAAAATTCTGCCCCACATAGGGAAAACATATCTATTGAATTATTCCTTTAGATTACAGGTAGTGTGCCATATTTTCATTCATATCTTAAATTGACAAATGGGATTGATATAATATTAATCTATACTCTCAATTTGCAGTTGACTGGTATTAAATGTAGCAGAGCTGATATTGCTTTTCCATGAAAAAATTTTTGTTACAAGGTAAACATATTTTTGTTATTGATTTTCATTATCATGTATTTCACATATACTTCTAGGAGCAAGTATACTTCTATGAGCAAGTATTTATGCATATATTTCTATGAGAAAGAGGAATTCATTCATATATCAGTGAATATACCAAGAACATTTGGATTAATTTACACAGTTTCTTTGACATGTGATATTGCGAAATCGTGGAAATATGTTCTTTTGAAGCTGTTATTAAAGCTGTAATGTTATGTTCTCATGTAAATTCATGTAAGATGATGTATTACTGATCCATCTTATTTTTATTTGTGATAGATATTCTTGACACTGTGAACAAGGTCAATGTGACCGAAACGTCAGTATAAATTCATGCCATAAGAATATCACAAAAAATTTTTCTAAATAAAGATTTTTTTCATTCATCTCCGACTGAGTGCCGAAGTTACTCTTACACAGCTATTGTTTTTTTTTCTTCTGAGCACCAAAAAGGCTGAGTTGCGGACCATACTTTTAAAGCTGGCCTTGTAAAGTGCTGCGGAATAGCTAACTAAAAATGATGTATGATAGAGAGACTTACAAAATGTATGAGTCAGGACCCTCCCAATTGTAAAAGGCGAAAAAAAAGCTACAACTGTGTATGTGAACAAAAAAGCAATATTTTTTTCCTCTGGTTTATTTAGCCTTGTATACTAGTGATTATACATGAAAAACTGTTTGTGAACCATTTTTTGGCCTGTTAAATGCAATTTAGGTTAGGTTTGGTAGTTGTTTTTGTGTATCTGTAACAGTGGCGTAATCTTGCGACAAAGGTATTCCCACAAACCATATGTGAGTCAGAAATACATGCAGGCATATTCTCCAGGCTCTTCCCATTCAGTTTCATCACTTTCCCATCCATTTCAGCCCTGTCTTCAAGCCGCAGACCACTTTTTTAGGGTCCAACAGAAAATTACTCGCATTTCCCATTGACTTACATTGTACTCACTATTCGGAACCAATATGCGATTATTACAAAGTTCTCGTAACAAGTATAGCGATTACGAATATTACGGTACTCGCTCATCACTATATATGTCTCTTAGAATGCCCATGTCAATTATACTATGTAGAGAAACAACACTGGAATTTAGGGCCAGCACAGGTACAGTATAAGGAAAAAATGTTTAGATCTACCTTGATGTGGTGCCGTCAAAGAGGAGGGGAGCAGGGTCAAACTCTTGAAAGAAACAGAATTGAGGTGGATAAAAAAGTTAGTAACCTTGAGACCTGGGGGTCTAAACGTAGACTAGAAGTTGAATGTAATCCTATAATGTGTGTTTTCGTATTTATTATGCAAGTACATATTTTAAACGTGGCCGTTCGGAGCAGGGAGCAGGCTCCTCTGGGCCCCTTTCCCCCCACATCTTGCACAGGCCCTCTCTCCTATCAATAAATGCCAGGCTCCAGAGCTGCAGGACGTAGCTGCGGTTGCGAGCGGTGGGCGCCACCATGTTCTTTGTGGCTGGCTGCATTCACTAACTGTGCAGCCAGGTGGTAGAGGTTGAGACTCCTACACAATGGCCGCAGATCTCCATTTGGCTGCGGCCATTTTGTTGAAGTCTGAACTTCTACCGACCAGCTGCACAGTTAGTGAATGCAGCCGGCCACAAAGAACATGGCGGCGCCCACCGCTTGCTGCCACAAGCCCGCAAATACTCCCCCACAGCTCTAGACCAGCCTTGCAGATGTGCCCTCACAATATGGCACCACTACCAACCGGGGAAGGGGCAGAGCATTGTTCTGTGCGGAGAGAAGCCCTGGAGTGTTGCTGAGGACTCATCCTTGCAGCCACCACCAGGAGATTAGCAGGAGCAGACACTAGGCGGACAAGTCCGGGACAACGGCAAGGAGGTGAGTGAGTGTGCCCTCCCTCCACACCTGGAGAATACATGCTGGATGCATTGGTCTGATGTTACAGGGGCTGCTGGGATTTGTAGTCCTGCAGTACATGCATTATGCATGTACTGCAGGACTACAAATCACAGCAGCCCCTGTAACATCAGACCAATGCATGTACTGCATGACTAGAAATCCCAGCTGGGATTTGTAGTCCTGCAGTACATGCATAATGCATGTGATGCAGGACTAGAAATCCCAGCAGCCCCTGTAACATTAGACCAATGCATGCAAGTTACATTGTCAGAAGCTTGTGACCCAGCTGCTTCCTCGTTTCTTCTGGCCTGGCACATTACAGAAGGGGCTAGCCTTTTATAGACAGGGCTAACCAACTGTGGATAGTGCTGACCCATTACAAAAGGGGCTAGCCTATTATATATTGTATACGTCCTGCACAGTCTCCAATGTATATACATCCCACAGCAGTCTCTAATGTGCATACATCTCGCAGCAGTCTCCAATGTGCATAGGTCCCGCAGCCATCTCCATTGTGCTTTTGTCCCGCAGCCATCTCCATTGTGTTTTTGTCCCGCAGCCATCTCGATTGTGCATTTGTCCTGCACCCATCTCCATTGTGTATGTGGCCAAGCCATCAGCAGTGTTTATTGTGTGGTGTAAAGCCAGCAGCCATCTCCATTCTGCATTTGTCCCGCAGCCATCTCCGTTGTGTATACGGCCAGCAGCAGTCTCTGTTGTGTATTCTCTATTGTGCACAGCCAGCAGCAGTCTCTATTGTGTATTCTCTACTGTGTGCATAGCCAGCAGCCGTCTCCAATGTCTATATGGCCCGCACCCATCTCCATTCTGTATACAGCTAGCAGCCATCTCTACTGTGTATTCTCTATTGTTTATACAACTATTGTGTATTCATCCCACAGCAGTCTCAAGTGTGGGTGTGTGTAATATATAATAGAGAGAGTGTAAAAAAAGGAAAAACAGCACATAAATATTGCCATTGGGCAATAATAGCATGGCCACACATTGGCCAATAAAGTCCATTTTTTTCTATTTTTTTTGCTGTTTTTCCTTTTTTTTACTCTATTATAAGCAACCATCTGGATTGCTGGTTGGGAAAGCTTTGTATTGTATTGTGGTAATTTTTGGTGCTGGTCCAATTTTTCATTATAAATATAATCTTTGGGTGGAGGCGGAGCATGGATAGAGGTGGGGTCAGTTGGACGCTGGGCGGAGTCTCAGGGGGCCCCAAAATTTTGGCAGTAAGGGGCCCCGAAATTCCTAGTGGCAGCCCTGGATGTATAGCACCTTATTTAGAAACTATGTACATCAATGCGGCCGCATGGTAGTAAGTTGGCGACGGATGGGGTCATAGTGAGTAGTGTGCAGGTGCATAAACATCAACATGGCGCTGAAACTCCACCTCGAGTCACCAGGGTTACGAGATGCCATAGTTTGTGGGCGCATTCACACACTAACTTCCGGGATGTTGGGACTGATTGAACATAGCAGGGGTAATATAATCCCCCAAGCATGTTATTAAAGTATATTTGTAAGCATAATGGAAAACGCCTCTATGCTGCAGACTTCCAATTAAGGAATATGTTAATTTTAAACACTTTGAGATGAGGTTTAAAGGAAAAGAGTTTTTTGTAATTAATCAGTAAGGGTACCTTTACACACGGCTACATTTGTAGCTTGTCACCAGGTAACTTACTGGTTGCAGTGAAATCATGGAGAGATTATTCCATTTGTACACAGCAACAAGATAGAACCATGTATCCATGATTTCACTGCAACCAGTAAGTTACCTGGTGACAAGCTACAAATGTAGCCGTGTGTAAAGGTACCCTAACGGTACCTTTGCACGCGGCAACATTTCTAGGGTTTCCACAGGTAACTTACTGGCTGCAGTGAAATCATGGAGACAAGGTTCTATCTTGTTGCTGTGTACAAATGGAATGTCTCCATGATTTCACTGCAGCCAGTAAGTTACCTGTGGAAACCCTAGAAATGTTGCGGCGTGTAAAGGTACCATAATGGTTAAAAATGAACTATGAGATTGTTTTACACTATATTTACTGATATAATGAGATTAATTGAATAATGAAAAAGAATGTATAAAACTATGGGTAAACTTGTGATTGCTGGACAAAGGGCGTGTGTGCCCAAATGTAGCCAGATGTACCCAAGGCCAGATTAAAGGCTCGTATTTTCATCTAACCTGAAGTGCTGCAACCTCTTTTTCTATATCTGTATGTATAAAGGGTTTTGAAGAAAACTCGGTTGAATTGCACCCACAATTTTGGCAGTGCTGCTCCCCTTTTCTTTTATTAGATAGATAGGATAGCTAGATAACAAAAACAAAAAAGAAAACTGCAGCACTCCATTCATGAGGTTTCTGATGCCTTTATTTGGCCTTCAGGATGAGATGGCAACATTTCGGTTACAATGAGCCTTTCTTCAGCACCTATGCATTGGGTAACTGAACTTTTATAAAACCTCATTTACATATTTAATATGTATTCATTAACCATATTTTTACAATTGTGACAAAAGTGCATATGCCATATCCTTTCCAATACACTTAATACAGTGCTTACACTTTGCTTTCCTATATCAATTGCTCAATTCTCCATTCTCATAACCACAAGTATTAATATCTCTTTATAACACATAATCACCACTGATTAGGAATCCTCCTTCTCCTGTGTACAGTATTAGTATGTCATACCTAAGTGTATACAATCCCCCTTGTCCCACTGTGTTCAGTGTTCATGGCGTCCCACTGTATGTGCTGCTCAGTGTTTTTCTACATAGATAGATAGATAGACACACTAGATAGATAGAGACTTAGGCTAGGGTCACACTAGCACTTGGATTGCGCTCAGGGGGATCCATCAAAAAGATAGAATCTGCCAGCATTGACTCAGAGCTTCAGGCTCTGGAATGGTGTCTGGGTGCTGGAGGAGGCTGGAGCAAGCTGTAGGTGCCATCTGTGGTGACATGCCCCAGCTCATTTAATATGTACAGCATCCCCCTTTTCATCACCTGAGTGCTGAAGCCACACTGAGAGGTGGGTGGGGGGAGTGGTGCATAATATATGAGCCTGTACTCACCCTCCCATTTTGGATATGCCCCACCCATCATGGTATATGCATCCCTTTCCCCTGCTGCACACACAAAATTATAAAGGCTGTTAACTTACTCTCCGTTGCTACCTGCCTGCAGTATCACCGCCATCTTCCTTGCAAATAACGTGAACAACACAGTGATGTTATCATTGTGCACCCCAGTCCCATGAACTGATGCCCGGATACATAGGAAGACCCGCTGAGCTGGGAGCAACAGAGGGTAAGTTACTGTAACAGCGTTTATTATTTTGTGTGCGCGGCAGCAAGGGAGCATATACCGTGATGGGGGGGCTATGTATCAGGACAAGGGAGCCATATCCAGGATGGGGAGAACCATATCCAGGACAAGGGGGTCAAGGGGGCTATGTACCAGGACAAGGGAGCTAAATCCAGGATGGGGGGGAATATCCAGAACAAGAGCGCTATGTACCAGGACAAAGGGGCTATGTACCACGATGGGGGAACCCTATCAAGGATGGGGGGCCATATCTAGGATGGGGAGGCTATGTACCAGGACAAGGGGCTGTGTACCAGAAATGGGGGGCCTTATCCAGGATGGGGGGTGCCATGTACCAGGCTAACAGGGCTGCATACCAGGATGGGGGGGCCATATCCAGGATTTTGGGGCCATATCCAGGTTGGAAGGATTATATTACAGGATGGGAAATGTATATATATATATAATATATATATATATATATATATATATATACACATATCAGGATGGGTAGCTTTTATATTAATTGTAAGAAGGACTCTGGTATTATAAGACGGACCCCATTTATCATTAAAAAAAAAATGTTCTCTTTTCCTTCACCACATGTAGCGTGTGTTTTATAATCTGGTGTGTCTTATGAAGCGAAAAATATTGGTAAATAGATGATAGATGGATAGAGATATATAATAGCCGAAAAAGTGTTTTTATTGCTCTTATGTTGCCAGAATGCAAAATACAGCACCTTTTGTAATAAATTTTTCCATATCAATGTTACCTTTTACATTGTTTTGCTTTTACTTTTACCACACTTGGAGGGGCGAGTGCACAGGGGAGAAAGAGAGCGCACAGGGGGTAGGTAGTTCAAGCAAAAGAGCACACGAGGGTAGAAGTCAGCACAGGGGGAGAGAGATAGCACACAGGGAGGGAGCACACAGGTGTAAGACAGCTCAAAGGAGAGGGCACACGAGGGGAAAAGACAGCACAGTTGGAGAGTGACAGTGCACAAGTGCGGAGAGAGCTCGGACAGGGGGAAGAGATGACTGCTGCCCCCAGCACCACAGAGCCTGCCACTATTGTGACATCACCACCCTTCCGATGTGATAGCATCCAGTTTCCATCTAGTATATTGTAATATTATAATGGATCCCATAGTCCTCCATATCTTATAATGCACCCCCATAGTCCTCCATATTGTATAATGCACCTCCATAGCCCTCCATATGGTATAATGCACCCACCATAGTCCCATATATTAAAATGTACTCCCCATAGTCCTTCATATATTATAATGCACCCCATAGTTATCTATATATTGTAATGCACTTTCTAATATCCTTCATATATTATATTGCACCATCCATAGTCATCCATATCTTATAATGCACCCCATAGTCCTCCGAATATTATAATGCACTTCCCATAGTTCACTATGTATTATAATGCACCACCATAGTCCTCCATCTACTATATAATTGCCGTAGGCACTTCCGTGTCGGACCCCGAAAAGACCGTGGCTTTGTCACTCTGTGACGTCACCACGTGCGAGCAATGGCCGCGAAGCGGCCATTGCGAGTCGCTGGCCGAAAATAGAACCAGAGGCTCGGCCACAAAGTTAGCGACTTACCGCTCATGTAGCGCGAGCAATGGCCGCGAGGCCATTGCGAGTCGCTGGCCAAGTTAGCCATTTACCGCTCATGTAGCGCGAGCAATGGCCGCGAGGCCATTGCGAGTCGCTGCCTGAGCCGCCGCACCTGCCGCAAGTCCCCCTATACTTTCTATGGGGATTACCGCAACCGCGCCGCAAGTGTAACGGTTATGCGGCAAACGTGGCAGATGCGGTTACACTTGCGGCGCGGTTGCGGTAATCCCCATAGAAAGTATAGGGGGACTTGCGGCAGGTGCGGCAAGTGCGGTTTTGCACTTGCGGCAAGTGCGGCCGCGAAAAAAAACGCAGTCAGCCGCGGTTTTTTTCGCGGCCGCACCTGCCGCAAGTGCAAAACCGCATTTGCCGCACCTGCCGCAAGTCCCCCTATACTTTCTATGGGGATTACCGCAACCGCGCCGCAAGTGTAACGGTTATGCGGCAAACGCGGCAGATGCGGTTACACTTGCGGCGCGGTTGCGGTAATCTCCATAGAAAGTATAGGGGGACTTGCGGCAGGTGCGGCAAGTGCGGTTTTGCACTTGCGGCAAGTGCGGCCGCTAATTAAAATAAAAAAAAATAATCTTAATACAAATAAATTTAATTAAAATAAAAAATTAATATACAAATAATAAAAATAATAAATAATAAAATAAATCAAAATAAAAAAAATAAATAAATAAAAATAAAAATATATATAATTAAAATATTAATAACATTAACTAATTCTAAGAAAATCAAATTACTCAAATAAAAAAAAATTCAATTAAAATAAAAAAAAAATAATATTATAAAAATATTAAATAATAAATAATTACAATAATAAAAGAATAAATAATAAAAAAAAATATTCCATATAAAAATTCATAACATTAACTAATTCTAATAAAAAAAATAAATAAATAAAATATTCATAACATTAAGTTATTAAAAAAAAATGTAAATAAAAAAAAAAATAAATAAAAAAAATAAAAATAATATAGCTACTATAATCTAATTGACGCACGTTCTAGAATCCCGATGCATTTGTATCGGGCTCACAGTCTACTATATAATTGCCGTAGGCACTTCCGTGTCGGACCCCGAAAAGACCGTGGCTTTGTCACTCTGTGACGTCACCACGTGCGAGCAATGGCCGGCGAAGCGGCCATTGCGAGTCGCTGGCCGAAAATCGAACCAGAGGCTCGGCCACAAAGTTAGCGATTTACCGCTCATGTAGCGCGAGCAATGGCCGCGAGGCCATTGCGAGTCGCTGGCCAAGTTAGCCATTTACCGCTCATGTAGCGCGAGCAATGGCCGCGAGGCCATTGCGAGTCGCTGCCTGAGCCGCCGCACCTGCTGCAAGTCCCCCTATACTTTCTATGGGGATTACCGCAACCGCGCCGCAAGTGTAACGGTTATGCGGCAAACGCGGCAGATGTGGTTACACTTGCGGCGCGGTTGCGGTAATCCCCATAGAAAGTATAGGGGGACTTGCGGCAGGTGCGGCAAGTGCGGTTTTGCACTTGCGGCAAGTGCGGCCGCGAAAAAAACCGCAGTCAGTCGCGGTTTTTTTCGCGGCCGCACCTGCCGCAAGTGCAAAACCGCATTTGCCGCACCTGCCGCAAGTCCCCCTATACTTTCTATGGGGATTACCGCAACCGCGCCGCAAGTGTAACGGTTATGCGGCAAACGCGGCAGATGTGGTTACACTTGCGGCGCGGTTGCGGTAATCTCCATAGAAAGTATAGGGGGACTTGCGGCAGGTGCGGCAAGTGCGGTTTTGCACTTGCGGCAAGTGCGGCCGCTAATTAAAATAAAAAATTAAAAATCTTAATACAAATAAATTTAATTAAAATAAAAAATTAATATACAAATAATAAAAATAATAAATAATAAAATAAATCAAAATTAAAAAAATAAATAAATAAAATAAAAATATATATAATTAAAATATTAATAACATTAACTAATTCTAAGAAAATCAAATTACTCAAATAAAAAAAAATTCAATTAAAATAAAAAAAAAAAATAATATTATAAAAATATGAAATAATAAATAATTACAATAATAAAATAATAAATAATAAAAAAAATATTCCATATAAAAATTCATAACATTAACTAATTCTAATAAAAAAAATAAATAAATAAAATATTCATAACATTAAGTTATTCAAAAAAAATGTAAATAAAAAAAAAAATAAAAATAATATAGCTACTATAATCTAATTAACGCACGTTCTAGAATCCCGATGCATTTGCATCGGGCTCACAGCTAGTATATTATAATAGTCACTCATAGTCCATCATATTTAAGAGTGGCCTGGATGCCTTTCTTGAAAAATGTAATATTACCGGTTATATATACCAGATTCTTTGATAGGGCATTGATCCAGGGAATTAGTCTGATTGCCATATCTGGAGTCAGGAAGGAATTTTTTTCCCCAATGTGGAGCTTAGTGTTGCCACATGTTTTTTTTTTGCCTTCCTCTGGATCAACATGTTAGGCTATAGGTTGAACTATATGGACTTAAAGTCTTCCTTCAACCTTAAATACTATGTTACTATGTTACTATATCATATAATACATGCCCCATGGTCCTCTACAGTGAAGGAAATAATTATTTGATCCCTTGCTTGTTTTATAAGTTTGTCCAATGACAAAGACATAAACAATCTGTAATTTTGAGGGTAGGTAAATTTTAACAGTGAAAGATAAAATATCAAAAATAAAATCCAAAAAAGCACATTGTCTACATTATATAAATGTATTTCCATTTTGAAGAGAGAAATAAATATTTGATCTATTACCAATCATTAAGAGTTCTGGCTCCTACAGACCAGCTCTTTGGCATTAACTCATCTTGCCGTGTTTGGAGGAAGAAAAATGCAGCCTGTGATTTAAAAAACACCATCCCAACTGTCAAGCATGGTGGTGGAAACATTATGTTTTGGGGGTGTTTCTCTCCTCCATAATTTTCATTTCCTTCAACAGTTGACAGATAGTTTGGATTTCTTCGGAATTTAATTGGGGTTGCTTATCCACCATCTGTTCTATCCCGCTTGGAACCTTTCATCAATTTTTATTTGTCTAGGGAGATTAGCTACATTGCCATGGAGGATTATGTTGTGCACCATGGACAAAGGAACATCAAGATCTTTGAAGACTAACCTTGAGATTGTTGATATTTTTTAACAATTTGGTTCTCAATTCCTCAGACAGTTTCTGTCTCCTCTTTATGTTCCCTATTAGTGAGGCACACACAAATGCACAATGCAAAAGATTGAATCAACTTCTCCCTTTTTATCTGGTTTCAGGTGTTATTTTCATATTGACCACACCTGTTACTTGCCACAGGTGAGATTGAATGAGCCTCACATGCTTGTAACAAAGTTGTTTATCCACAATTTTATGCCACAGAAAAACTGTAAAACAAACGTATGGATGTACACTGCTGTAAGAAAAATAATAATAAGCAAATGCAAGTGAAAAAATACTAAAAACAGGGTACTTAGTTTATACGTTTTATAAAAAACGTACGAAAGCCGTTCACCACTTACAAGGCGCCCCTGTATCAGTACGGTCCTATCTAAATAATTTAAAACCTGATCTTTGTATAAGTATACCTCTAAATGCAGGGTGAAGACAGGCCCAGGACTGACATGGGCACATTGTCAGCAAAAGGCTTATGAGCCTGACTCAGAAAGAGAGGGGTGGGGCACTCTCAATCTTGCTAACACAAGAATAAACATGAAAAAACTGCATTTTAGCCAAGACTCAATGTGAACAGATCTATAAGACTGCTCACACCACCATATATCTATGCCACAGAAAAACTGTAAAACAAACGTATGGATGTACACTGCTGTAAGAAAGATAATAATAGCAAGTGAAAAAATACTAAAAACAGGGTACTTAGTTTATACGTTTTTATAAAAAACGTACGTAAGCGGTTCGCCACTTACAAGGCGCCCCTGTATCAGAACGGTCCTATCTAAATAAATTTTTTTGGAATTTTGAAAAGGTGACAACAATTTTGTCTGGCCCATTTTTGGAGTTTGGTGTAAAAGTATATACTGTACAACTTGCCTTTTTTTCAGTTTTTTTTTGTGTTGTTCCAATACAAACGAAGGAAATAAACATGTGTATAACAAAATGTGTAATTGCAATAATGTTCTGGGAGAAATACTTACATTTTTGGAACAATTTCATGGGTGCCAACACTTTTGCCCATGACTGTAGTATTTCTGTTGCCACCCTCCTGAGGATGGAAAGATCACATTCATGTCCTTATCAGTATATAACAATGTCAGTGTCGTTAAGTTGCACATTTCACCCTTTGCATTTGTAATCTGCAGCTCTGACAATTTCTGTTGTGAATATTCTCCGCAGCACATGTATGATAGTGTAGGAACATACGGAGACGTCCTGGTGATCTCATCAGCAAGGGGGCTTTGCTGTAATACCAGACACTACTCATGTAGGAGAGAAGATTTCATCACATGCAGCTCTTTAAGATAAGGCAGGTGTGTATTGTGCTGCCCTCATTCTGACACACCATTTCTCCTGCTTCCTATATCTTTTACTATCCAGCATTTCATGGCATGATGAGAGATGCGACAATAATGCACTCCTGCATTGCTATTAGCAATACACTTGATAACAGACTTATGGGCAATCTGTTGCTCACGCAGCCTTATTATGTAACCTGTTATTACCAGGCAGACGACGCAGCCACCACTAGTTGATGTGTCATGTCTGCTTTATGGATGGAAGTGTATTGGGATATGCTCCAGCCCTTTCCACTGCGCTTACGATTGGCTGCCTTGGACAATTTGTATGCTGTGCTTCACTGGGTTATGACAGCCTTCCCTAGAGATGCTTTCCATTTATTGAACTAACCGTGCCTGCAGCAATTACCTTAACCTATTCAGTGCCAGAAAATCCTGCCAGAAACTGTAATATATTAAAAGGAAATTGCTACACTTGAATGCAAGAGTGATTCCCAAGAAATATTCTCTTTATTCTCTCAAGTCTTGTTTTTGTGAATATAACAAGTACTCTGTATATCTGCAGTAATGTAGGATGTTTTAAGGGTTTCTGAATAGAGGCCTTGACCCACTTTGCACACGTAAACGATTAGAGAAGCATAGAGTGATGATTTCAACTATGTTACATGTTGTTGGTCTGCAGAAGATAAGGTGTTGCATAGTACTGAAGCCAAGTCATTCTAGACTTTAAATTAGACATAATACATTAATATTATTATTTTTTGACTGGGTTCAGACAAGTGTATGAAAAAATCCTCTGATTATTATCTAGAAACAAAAAGTGTTGTCATCCATATGCCATCCATGTTTCAATTTCTTACATCGATTCATATTGACAGCATGGTGGCTCAGTGGTTAGTGCTGCAGCCTGACAGTACTGGTGTCCTTGGTTCACATCTCACCAAAGACCACAATCTTCAAGGAATTTGTTTGTTCTCCCCATATTTGCTTGGGTTTCCTCCCACACTCCAAAGGCATACTGATAGGGAATGTAGATTGTGAGCCCCAATGGGGACAGTTATGATCATGTATATACAGCACAATTAAATATGATAGAGCTGTGCATAATTAAGAAATAATACATATTCAAAAAATGTTACACGTCCAAATGCTATTTCCTAAATTAAGAACTGCAACATATACCGTAAGTAGAAATTAATTACAACATAGATGATCCGTATGGGATTTTTGCACACCCAAAGACTTGAACAGGTTATTTTTATCTGATATATAGAAGAGACTGCTGCATGCTACTATTTTTTTTCACAAACTCTCAGTCCATGTGAAAAAAAACTATTACCAGAACTGACCTTTTTAATTACATTGGCAAGAGTGCTATTCGATTTCACCATGGACATCACATATACTGTGTAATTTTTGTCAAAAAAATATTCCATTGCATTCCTATCATGTAATTAAATTCAAGTATTAAATAGATATAAAAAAGAAAACCATCCTTCAGTCAAGGAGTCATGTTTAATTTGCAATTATGTAAAGAAACTTATTGTTAATTCAGCTTTAATCTATGTATACTGATAAATACATGTGCATCGGCAGCAAGTTGTACAACGTACAACTAAAGAATCTATTCACATTTTATATATTTCACTTTTTACATGTAGAATTTTTCAACTTAAAAGTTGAGTTACTTTTTAAACACATTACAATACTTGCTCCTATCCTGAATTACATACAGTGAAGGAAATAGATATTTGATCCCTTGCAGATTTTGTAGGTTCACTAACAAAGACATGAATAGTCTATAATTTTAAGGGTAGGTTAATTTTAACAGTAATAGATAGAATATCAAAAATAAAGTCCAGAAATTAAATTATATAAATGTATTTGCATTTGGAAGAGAAATAAGTAATTGATCCCCTAACAACCATTAAAGGCCGCTTTATACGTCGCAACATTGCATGCAATTTCACTTGCAAGTTGCTGGTTGCAGTGAAATCATGGACACATTGTTCTATTTTGTTGCTGTGTACAAATGGAACAATGTGTCCATGATTTCACTGCAACCAGAAAGTTGCAAGTGAAATTGCATGCAATGTTGCGACGTGTAAAGCTACCCTAAGGGCCGCTTTACACACACAGATATCTGTGACCAACGTCTGAACAGATCTCTGGTTGCAGTGAAATCATGGACACATTGTTCTATTTTGTGGCTGTGTACAAATGTAACAATGTGTCCATGATTTCACTGCAACCAGAGATCTGTTCAGAAGTTGGTCACAGATATCTGCGTGTGTAAAGTGGCCCTAAGAGTTCTGGCTCCAACAGAACAGTTACACACTTCTAATCAACTCTTTCCCTGCTTTAAAGACAGCTGTCTTAAATTGTCACCTGTATAAAAAAACTTCCCCTTCGTTCACAGCAACACAATATGGGATTACCATGCGCCAGCAGCACAAAGCGGAAATTTTAATAAATATGCTGGTCTCTTCCCCATGACACCCCCTAGCATAAAGGGGGGGCTCTATGAGATCACCAGTTTTACTTTGTCCCTTGACACTGTGGGACATTTGTTTCTCTCCTCTCACCCCCTTATCTGCTGTGCTGTTATCCTCTTGTCCTATCAGGCCTCTGGACTATTACCATTATATTGATGGCATTTTAATCTTCTGAACAGAGTCTGAGTAACAGCTTAAGACGTTCCATGAACACTTTAGTCGGTTTCATCTCACTATCAACTTAAGGCGGCCGTCACACGCACAGATATCTAGAACGATATTGTAAGCGATCACGTGCACGCGCGATCGCTTACAATATCGCTCACATCGCTGGTGAGATGTCACACAGACAGACTCACCAGCGATGTGGAGCCGCGATCTCGCTGGTAACTATGGTACACATCGGGTAACTAGGCGCCGCGCGTCGCTTAGTTACCCGATGTGTACCATAGTTACCATCTCCCAGCATAGGCTCTGCCGCTGGGAGATCGTTCATCGTGGTGTCATACACCACGATGAAGCAGATCGCTAAATCGTAAATCGCAAGATGTGAGGTCCGGAGCTCAGATCTCGATTTTGCGATTTGACCAGATCTCGCTCGTCGTATCTTGCCGTCACACGCACAGATATTGCTCACGCGATGTTTAATCTGCCGCGTTCAAGCGATATCTTGCGCGATATCTGTGCGTGTAACGGCCGCCTAACACGTAACTACTCCTGCACTGAAAGCAGCTTTCTGGACACCATCATCAATCTACAGAACAATGAAGTAGAGACATCCCTGTAACGGAAGCCAATTGACCGTCCAACATATCTTCGATGGGATAGCTTTCATCCAAAACACTTAAAAAAACTCTATTGTGTACAGCAAGGCCATCAGATACAATTGGATAGCTTCCAACCCTACAGATAGAGACAATCACCTTGAGGGTCTCAGAAAGACCTTTTTGAATTAGGGCTACCATCCGAGAGCAATTAAAAACCAGATTACAAGAGCCACCAGAGTATTAATGGATCATCTCCTACATTATAAAATTAGAGAAGAAAACAACCGGGTTCCTCTTGTAGTCACCTACAATCCAAGTCTGGAGGTGCTAAGAGGAGCTGCACGGAAAATCAATATTTCCGGATCCCTACTCTTGTGTTTTAGACAACCTGTGAATCTAAAACACATCATTGTCAGAAGCTCCCTTTCCTCTCCAACAGCAACAAAAACCTTTCCCTGCAGCCAGAACAGGTGCAAAATCTGTCCATTTATAATGACAATGGACAAGATAAAGATTCCCAGCACAGATCAGGACTACAAGATCCAAGGTAACCTCAGTTGCACCACAAGCAATGTGGAGTATTTAATTATATGTACCAAATGTCCAACAGGTGGCATGTATGTAGGGGAGACCGGACAAAAATTCAGAACAAGAATAAATTCTCATCAACACACAATAAAAGAAAGACGTATGGACCTACCTGTAGTCAAGCATTTATGTAGCTTTGACCAGTGACGTAACTTCAGGCCCTGGGGCCCCGATTTGAAAGCTCCAATGGGGCCCCCAATTATTGCAAATCTTTAATAGTATTAGTTTTTTTCTATGGGCCAAGGGACTTTTGGGGCCACCCTAGACTCGGGGGCCCGATTGCGATCGCAACCCATGCACCTGTTGTTGTTACGCCCCTGGCTCTGACCACAGTATAACAGACATGAGTCTGCTCATTTTAAAAAGTAACTTCAAATCTCAGAGAGAGAGAAGAATTTGGGAATACAAATTAATAATGACCTTTGACACATTCAAAGCAGGATTTAACTTTTTACATGGATTCATGTCTTTTTACATCAATTGAAAGGGCATTTGGGGTTATCATATCTTTGACTAGATCCCAGTTAGACGGCAACAAACTTTGACACTTCTTAAGTGAGCTGTTATCACAACCATTTCAACCCCCACTCTCATTCCTGTTCTTAGACCAACCACTAATCAAAGGACTATAAAACTCTCTGCTCCTCTTATCTATGATTTTACTTCCCCAGCTACTCCTTCTCCCTCCCAACTGACCATTACATGCTTCACATCACCTGTGTAAGGCTGGCTTCACACTTGCGTTCCCCTCCGCAGCGTCCTGCGGAGGGGAACCGCAAGCTGAGCGCATACACTGCAGGTCCCTATGTTTAACATGGGGACTTGGGTGTATATGCTCGGGTGCAGATTGGTGTGCGCACCCATTCACTTCCGTGAATGATTTGTACGCATGTAGATGCTTGCATACAAATCACACACTCTCGTCTGCACCCTGAATGTGACATGTCACGTTCCTGGTGCGGACGAGAATGTATGATTTGTATGCAAACATCCGCATGCATACAAATCATAAATGGCGGGCAATGGGTGCGGACGGGGTGCGCACGGCCATCTGCACCTGAGCGCATACACCCGCATCTCCATGTTAAACATAGGGACTTGCGGTGTATGCTCTCAGCTAGTGGTTCCCTTCCGCAGGACGCCTTATGTATTGCAATATCCCGCCCTGCATTTATATATAAATATATATATGTGTGTGTGTGTGTTTCTCCAGAAGTTGTATCATTAAGCCTAATGAAGAGGCCATACTGTCTCGAAAGCTTATTTTGCTTTTTCTTACCATTTTTTCAGTTAGCCATTAAAAGGTATCAACCACTGAGGACTCTCAGATTCTAATATTTTTCTTGAGACTTTCAACATTTTTTGAAAAATCTTCAGCCTACTATAGTCCAAGTGCATGTATGCAAAGTTCCCTACTCAGTGGAGATATTCCTTACATTTATTGAAGCAGTACAGGATGGAGTTATCTGCACACTGATTCAATGTCTTGCAGTGTTGCATTACAGTGCTGTAGTTAAATAAAATCTCATGATGAGCACCTAGGTGACTAAATGGTTAGCATGCTGCTTTACAACATTGCAATGGTGTCCCAGCAGTTCCTTGAATACCTTTTCCACATCTAACTGATGGTGCAAGTGACTGTATGCATAGCTTACTCCATTGCTGTGCTGTTGGTGAATCACAAGGAGTTAATCTGACTTAGGCTCAATGTTGGCTCAGTGGTTAGCAATGTTGCGTTGCAGTGCTGGGGTCCATGGGCCTATCTTGTGGAGGACAAGGTCATTGACATTATGAAACAGCAAGCCGGATCAAATCCTGAAACTGAGGTGATAATCTGTGCCATAGATTTGGATGGAAAAGGTTGACACAGTTGTGCTATGCTGTTTGGTTGTCCTATGCTGTCTGCAGGGTATGGTCTCAAAGGTAAATAATTAGTAAATTGTTGTTGCCTTTCATCTCCTGTCCACAAGGAAGGCATGGGAGTCAGGGACTTTTTTTCTCCTTCCAGGCAGAAAATTCTGGAAGGGACTATACAAAACGAATTTTTCTCCCAATCTGGAACCTGTCTTAATATCCCAGTTGGGAAGATATACTCTCGTGTGTCTGGGGCTGAACCATCAGGCATGTGGGATTAATAATTGACAAGGATGGTATTGGCAATAGGGTCCAGACTTTGTTTCCATGGAATTTGTGTTGTTCCATGTAGCTGGATGACTTCCATATCTTGATATTCCTTCTAGAACACTTAAAGATTGCTCTAAAGGTACCGTCACACGCGGCAATATTGCTTGCAATTTCACTGGCAATTTGCTGGTTGCAGTGAAATCATGGACACATTGTTACATTTGTACACAGCAACAAAATAGAACAATGTGTCCATGATTTCACTGCAACCAGTAAATTGCCAGTGAAATTGCAAGCAATATTGCCACGTGTGAAGGTACCCTTACAGAGCTCAGATGGCTGATAAGTTCCAAGAACTCAAGATCTCAACGGCCATTTTAAACTGGTAGTGCCTGCACTCATCAGATCATAGCGGCTATGCAGTTTGAGGCAGGGCAATTACCGCCATGGGAGACTGGCTGGGAATCTTTGAGATGAAACTATATATATCACCCCCTAGAAGAAGACATGGAGGATTGCCTTTCTCACATGGAATTGTGGAATCAAAAAAAGAACTATCATGAGATTTCTAGGGTAACTCACCTCCACAGCATGTTTGTCCCTGGGGTCTTAGCACAGGGACAGACGTTTTTTCTAACCTGGATACCTTGCGGTCTCTTCCAACGTAACAAGATGAACATTCTCTTGGTGGAAGCATTATGGAGGGATAGAGAGACCAGCTGAATAATACTGGAGGCGGTCGCCTCAGAAACAGGTAGGGAAGCCCACTCCTCAAAAAATGGTACCATTGCAAGCCTTGGTCCAGTATAGAGTTTCTCCTACTCTCCAAAATAAGAGATTACAAGCTATCTATCTAACTCTTCTATCCTTCACGGATTCTCTGAGAGGTCAAACAGTGAAGGTTCACACTGATAACATTCCCTATGTTTGTTACATAAACAAACAAAGCAGGATGAAATCTCCCTTTGGGCCACTTCACACAGAGATATCTGTGCAGATATTGTTCGCAGATCTCTGGTTGCAGTGAAATCATGGACACATTGTTACATTTGTACACGGCAACAAAATGGAACAATGTGTCCATGATTTCACTGCAACCAGAGATCTGCGAACAATATCTGCACAGATATCTGTGTGTGTGAAGTGGCCCTTTCCCATGTCAGAGGTGGCTCGTAGTAGACAGAGTCAACGGTAACCAGGTTATCAACCAGAAGTTTGATCACTGAATCCAGAAGTGTTCAGACAGATTATACTGATGTGGGACTCTCCAAAAATCGACTTGATGGCGACCAGAGAGAATGTTAGGACCACTTTACACACACCAACTTATCTGACCAACTTCTGACCAACTTACTGGTTGCAGTGAAATCATGGACACATTGCTCCATTTTGTGACTGTGTACAATGGAACAATGAGTCCATGATTTCACTGCAACCAGCAAGTGGGTCAGAAGTTGGACAGATAAGTTGGTGTGTGTAAAGTGGCCCTTAGAACAGTGAACTGTTTCTTCCTATAGCTGGACAAGCCTGTGGCAAGAGACACAATGTCAGTTCCATGCAGCTTCAAGCTAGCATATATTTATCTGTCGACTTCCATGATGAAAAATCATGCAGGCTGCAGTTTTTGGAGCGGTTGCAACATCCGCAATGCGGTAACCGCACTGCTCAGGATGTGTAATCCTGAGCAATGCAGTTCCCATATACTTTGCTTATCCGGCTGCCGCTGGGATAAGCAAAGTGTTTAATGTGTTAAAAAAAACCTTTAATATTATTAATAAGTGTGCCCATCATGTCTCTAGGGGTGCCCACCTCCCCTAGAGACATGCTGCCCACTCTGGTGGGCATGTAATAGGTTAATTACTCATGTACAGTAAGCCGGCTCCTGTCGGCTCTGTACATTTTTGTGAATGAAGCCGCCTGCTCCTCTGTCAGCGGTGCGGATACTATATGTACATTACGTATAGTATGTGCGCTGTCCGAGGTGCTGAAGGCGTGTACAGTAGATCTATGGCGCTGCGCAGCCCATAGATTTACAGTAAATGCCTACAGGACCTCAGACAGCGCACATACTATACGTAATGTACGTCTAGTATGCACACCGCTGACAGAGGAGCAGACGGCTTCATTCATAAAAATGTACAGAGCCGACAGGAGCCAGCTTACTGTACATGAGTAATTAACCTATTACATGCCCACCAGAGTGGGCAACATGTCTCTAGGGGGAATGGGCACCCCCTAGAGACATGTTTCACACAATTATTATTAATATTTTTTCTTTTTCAACAGACTTTACAGTTTGCTCAACCCTGCGGCAGCAGGGATGAGCAAACTATACGGTTACCGCATTGCTCCAGATTACACATCCGGAGCAATCCGGTAACCGCATAGCGGTTTACCACACACATTTTGCACGCAAAATGTGTGATGGCAATTGCGGTTACCGCATCCAAATCTGGATGCGGTAACTGCAATTACTATTCCAAATGTGACCCTAGCCATAATCTAATCCTGAGTTTTTGGTTTCCAGCAAAACCTATGTTATCAAGGAAAAACTTTCACACACATTCGTTTTTGTTCTCTGGACACAGTGTAAACACCATAGGATTTGCTGCAGTTTTTTTTTTCCAGCAAAACCTATGTGATTCTAGGATTAGCTGTCCCAACACATTGGTTTTTGTTTGGTGAAGAAAGTGCAAACACCTCAGGTTTTGCTGTGTTTTAGAAAGAGTGAGCATGTCAATTCTTTTCTGCACTTTTGCTAAAGTGGAAATGACCCGGCATTGATTAATGGGGGATGTCACGGGCGGAATCTGCCCGATCCCGTGGCCCTGGCAGTCGCTGAAAAAGGGGTTAAAAATAAAAAAGGAAATGATTTGTTACACCATCTTTGGTGTCCGGTAATGGCACCGGTGTTGCTGCAGACCTCTGGGGCTGATGGATGACGCTCCCCGTAGGTGGAGCAGGGTCCCCGGGGCAGTGATGAGATGAATAGGGATTTACACAGGGAGGCAGCCCTCCACACAGCCTTGTCCCTGGTGCTGCAGCAGAAGACGGCTCCCCAGGTGGAGATGCTGGCAGTCAGTCTATGTTAACGGCAGGATCAGGGGCTGTAATAACAGACACACACATGCTGGCAGTTGTTTCTGTACCTTTTACTGATGATGATGATTCAGGTAACATCCAGAGTACTGTCCAGGTGGTCGGGTGGCAGTTCAGGATTTCCACACCCAATGAGTTGTGTGGCCTCTTTGTTTCTGTGTGTGTGTGCTAAAGTCTTGGTCTGTCTGAAACCTAGCCCTGACCTTTCCTGTTTCCCTCACTTGTATAACAGGCTGTGAAAACCTTCTGATGGGCACCACTGCTCCTCCGCAGTCCCTGGCTCTGGTGATAGCTGTGCTCCAAGGGTCACCAGGAGACTGAAGTCTCCCTGCTCCTCCGGTATTCTCTGCTGGGCTAAGTAGTCCCTGGCAGACTCGGACTCCGGTGTCCGGGTTGCTTCCTGGGGTTAACCGGCATGGTTCCTCTACCCCCACTCTGTCTCTAGTACGCCTTGCCTCCGACCCTCACTCTTGGGTCCCTTACACTGGCTAGGCTCACTCACTGGCACGGGTCTGATGTGGGACCGTTCACCAGGATATCTTCACAGTACTGCTCCATACTGCATTGCTTAACTCCTCCCCTGGGCCCAATTTTATAGGGAACCTTGCCTGAAGGTGACAAGTAGCGATCCCCCTTCAGGTCTGGGGTGGAAAGTGTTGCATGTGTAGGGTATCTGATGTGGAAATCCCTCTGAGCACCAGGTGGTTCTGTGGCTACCTATACCGCAGGGTGCCACAGCAACACCTATGGCGTTTCCATTTTCTGTAGGCAAAAAAAAAACTGTGTGTGTGTGAAAGCTTTTCCCTGATAACATAGGTTTTGATGGAAACTAAAATCTCAGGATTAGATTATCATACATTTCATCACAAATGTTGCCTTTTAGGCTAGTGGAGACGGAAGCATTCCACAACCTCATGGCGGTGGCTGTCCCATGTTACTCGGTCTCCAGCCGCCATTATTTTCCCAGTGTGCCGTCCCCGCATTACATAAGTACGTGTCACAAAACATCATACCTGCCCTTAACAACGCAGTTTTAGGCAAAGTCCACCTAACCACGGACACGTGGACAAGTGCTTGTGGGCAGGGCCGGTACATCTCACTGACGGAACACTGGGTTAATATTCTGGAAGCCGGGACCCAGTCTGAGCTTGGGACGGAACACGTCCTTCCGATACCAAGGATTGCAGGCCCTAACTCAGTCAGGGTTTCACCCACAGTGTACAGCTCCGTAACATCATGCTCCTCAGCCTCCTCCTCCTCCACTTCACCCTCCACAACAGTCCCAAGCTGGAAGCACTGCAGCATTGCCTTGGCTAAGCAGCAACAGACTGTGCTGAGTTTGAATTGAATATGCGTAGATGACAAACCCCACAATGCTGAAGAGTTGTGGACAGCTCTGAAACAGCAGGCAGATCACTGGCTCACACTGCTGAACCTACAGTCAGGCATTGTCGTGTGTGACAATGGCCGGAACCTGGTGGCAGCTCTGAGGTGAGGCGAGCTGACACATGTTCCATGCGTGGCCCATGTGCTCAACCTGGTGGTTCAGCGGTTTATTAAATCCTAACCGGAGCTGTTGGATCTGCTCGTCAAAGTACGCCGCCTGTGTGCCCATTTTTGAAAGTCACCTACTGCTTCTGCCGGCCTTGCCGGCTTTCAGCGGCATTTGCAGCTTCTGGCTCACAGACTGGTGTGTGATGTCCACACTGCACATGTTGGTCAGGATTTGTGAGCAGAAGAGGGCAGTTGTTGAGTACCAACATCAACTAGGCCATCGGTATACGGTTCAAACTACACACATAAGACCTCAGGAGTGGACATCGATGTCCGACATATGTACCGTCCTCCAAAACTTTGAGGACTCCACCAAGATGGTGAGCGGCGATGATGTCATCATTAGCGTCACCATCCCGCTTCTCTGTCTTCTAAAACGCTCTCTGCTCAAAATCAAAGACTATGCATTGTAGGCGGAGCACGATGGGTTGGAGCAAGAAACTGTACTGGGTGATTACACACAGCCCAGCCTCATCTCATCCCAACGTGCTTTGGAGGACTATGAGGAGGAGGATGAAGAAATAGAGCTACTTTCAGAATTGACGGTAATACATGCACAACCGTCAGACCATCGGTTCAGTGTGGATGGCCAGAGGACAGGAGAGAGGAGGAGGAGGATAATGAGGCCAGCATGGACAGTCATGCTGTTGGTGAGGACCCTGAAGTTTTAACATTCCTCCCCAGCTCTAGTGACCCCTAGAACTCCATCTTACTCCTTCTCCTTCTTCTCCCTCAGATTAAATAACTCTCTGACTTCTCCCACCTAGTGATGGGCGAATCCTAAATTACTCGGAATCGCTTGACTCTAGCGAGTCCGAGCCCAGGACTCGCTACTCGTTGCGAGTCTAGCGAGTCCAATGTTAATGAATGGGGAAGCGAGTAATAGCGAGTAGTGTGAGATTTACAAATCGCAGATGTGTGTCGGAAGCTTCAGCCTGAAGCAATCCTAGTTTTGTCATTTATTTGCATTGCTCGTTTACTTTGTAAGTAATCGCTGACTCGCACAGATAAGAGTCCTGCTTTCTCCTCTGTGCTGGCTGCCAGCTCCAGGGTCCTAGAGCCTGCCTGCTGCCTGATGTAGCAGTGCTGAGATTGTTCTCAGTCTGCTCATTCCCTGTGTACAGACATGAATGTCTGTGCACAGAGATGATGTAGCAGAGCTGAGATTGTTCTCAGTCTGCTCATTCCCTGTGTACAGACATGAATGTCTGTGCACAGAGATGATGTAGCAGAGCTGAGATTGTTCTCAGTCTGCTTATTCCCTGTGCATAGAGATCTATATCTATACACAGGGGATGTAGCAGAGAGGACATCGCGTTTTGGACTGCGTCGGACGGAAGAGGATTTTTTTAATTAAAGATGGAGTCCCTAATGGCTTTTTTTTTTATTTCTAATAAAAAATTTTCCTTGTGTTGTGTTTTTTTAAAACAATTTAATAGAAATTCATGGCGGTCATGTCTAATATTGGCGTGACCACCATAAATTTCGGGCTTAGGGCCAGCTGATAATACAAAGCTGGCCCTAACCTCTTTATTACCCAGCGTGCCATCGCTACCAGGGCCGCTGGAAGAGCGGGGTTCAGCGCCAGAGGATGGCGCTTCAATGAACGCGCCATCTTCTGGGGCGGCTGCGGGCTGCAATTTGCAGTGGGGGGTGCCCAGAAAGCTTGGGCATCCCTGCGCTGCGGATTCCAGCCCCCAGCTGCTTAGCTGTACCTGGCTAGACATAGAAATTGCGCGGAGCCCCACGCATTTTTTTTTAATTATTTCATGAAATTCTGAGATTTTGACTCTGAGACTCTGACTCTGTAATTAAGTAAGTATGTGCTAACACGTGACAGTGAAGCACTATGCTATTCCCGGAAAAAATTAGAAAGTGCGCACAGCCACCGAGATGGAGTTTGGTGTTGCTGCAGGCGTCACTTACTGGCGGGTTAAGTGTGTGCTAACACTTGACAGTGAAGCACTACACTATTCCCTGAAAAAATTAGAAAGTGCGCACAGCCACCGAGATGGAGTTTGGTGTTGCTGCAGGCGTCACTTACTGGCGGGTTAAGTGTGTGCTAACACTTGACAGTGAAGCAGCACACTATTCCCTGAAAAAATTAGAAAGTGCGCACAGCCACCGAGATGGAGTTTGGTGTTGCTGCAGGCGTCACTTACTGGCGGGTTAAGTGTGTGCTAACACTTGACAGTGAAGCAGCACACTATTCCCTGAAAAAAATTATTAAGTGCGCACAATTAGTCGCAGAAGTAGGTGGCGTACGTGCTATTTGCAGCTAGGAGAGCAGCAACGCACTGTTCTGCCACAGACAAAATAACGCTGAAGGGGTTTTTAGGACCCAAAATCTATCAGCTGGCAAAAAATTGTAAATAGTACCTCAGCTAAGCCTCTCACTTCAGCTATTAGAACAGCTGAGTGAGTAAGCGAAGCTATGAGGTCGCTCCTGTGAACACTGTAAAGGCTGCAGCTCCCTGCTTCCCTGCCTGCCTACAGTGTCACAGTACACAGTACTTCTCTGTCCTCCTGCTAGCTCTCACAAGAGCTGTTTGGGGTTATTATAAGGAATCTTGAAGTTCCCTACACTCACTGACAATCCCTATGATCTGCTCCAGAATCTACCTCACCCTGTTCTAGCTCAGATCTTCAGAGAAATGTGCTCAAAATGGCGGTGGCAAGGCTTATATACAGCCTTGCCTGTCATCGATGACATAGCCATCACGATGGACAGAAGCCAATCATAGTAATGCCACAAGAAGAGGGCTGTGGCATTACTGAATAAGATTGGCTAACATCCTTGTCCATCTTCACAAGTTTGTCTGACCTAACACGCTAGGCTGTCTCGGAAGATAACAGATTCAGTATTCGCGAGTCCCGAATACAGAATACAGGACTCGGATTCGTAGACTCGCTAGGATTCGCTAGGAGTCGCTACGACTCGCTCGGAATCGCTACTTACAGCGGGTATCCGTGAAGCGGTGCCATTCTCTAAACGATTTGGGGGAGATTCAAGCTACATAGCGATGTGATATAGCGAGTCTCGCTAGTAAAACTAGGATTCCCATTAACTTGAATTGGACTCGCTACTTTGCGAGTCCTCGCTGGGAAACTCGCCGAGTAGCGAGTCCTGCGAGTCCCTTACTACTCGCCGAGTAACGAGTCCTAGCGAGTAGATTCGCCCATCACTACTCCCACCCCCTAAACTACTCTTTCCTCCAGCCAGAAGATGTGGACTGCCCCCTAAAGGGGCCTCGTCCTCTATGCATCTCCTGAAATGGAGTTGGGAATGGTTTTGGATGTGGTATGTGTGTGTCTCAGGTTTTTGCCCCTGTCTTACCTGAGAGCAATGGCACCATACCTGTGGATTAGGTGCTGTATCACTGTAGCAACCGATGCTGCAGGGGCACTACAGGAGCACATGTGTTAATCCTCCCTGTGATCTCTGGTGTAGCAGAGCTGAGTCTATCCTTGAAGAGAGTAAGAGGATCATGGGGAAGTATGAGGGTGGGAAGGGGGTAATAAAGATGGAGCCACTAAGTGTCTCTGTGTTTTGTTTTTTAATAAAATAATTTTCCTCTGTGTTGTGTCTTTTTTACTATTTGAGATTCTTAATGGCCAGGTCTAACTTGGCCTGCCATTAAGAATCTCAGGGTTTAATACCAGCTGGCAATACAAAGCTGGTGTTAACCCCTTATTACCCAGCGTGTCATTGCCACTAGGGCCACTGGAAAAGCCTGGTAAAGTGCCCGGAAATGCCGCTATGATTAATTCACCATTTTCAGAGGCAGCTGCGGGCTACTATTCTTTAGTGTAGGACGGCTCTAAAACAATGGGCCCTCACCCTGCTGAGAATACCAGGCATCAGCTGCCTAGTTTTACCTTGGCTGGCACCTGATTGGCCAATTTGCAAGGTCCTAGATGTACTATCAGGACCTTGCAAACTAGCCAATCAGGTGGCCGCTAGCGATGACGTAGTTGTGACATGGCGCCATCTGATTGGCCAGATCGCTACCGGCCATCTGATTGGCTGGTAGTGAAAGGTCCTTGTCCAGTGATTGGGTGTCTTCTCTGCCGGTCCCGATGCAGGCGTCGGACAGGTGAGTATGTAAGTTTATTATTTTTTAACAACTTTTACTCACTTTTAGGCTACTTTCGCAGTGTATCTATAGATACACTGCGAAAGTATTCGTACTCGCTATACTCGCACCGAGTAGCGAGTACCGCTACCTACTCGTTGCGAGTATAGCGAGCACGAATATTAAGGTTCTCGCTCATTCCTACTGGGCACTGATTCGACCACGGAGGCCATTTCGAGACAGAATCCTACAAAATGTTCTAGTTGACACAGGGACTTGAGGTGACCAGGCCTGTTGGAACTCTACTGCAGTGGAAGAGGGTTTGCTTTGGATTTTCTAATCAACAAACGTTCCTCCTGAGCAGTTGTCTTGCGGGGTCTGCCAGACATGGGCTTGTCAAACACATCTCCAGTCTCTTAAAATCTTTTTGTAATTCTTTGTACTTGATGCTGAGACACATTAAAGGTGCTAGCCACCTCTGCAGTGGATCTGGTCTTCAGCCTCTTGATAATCAAGGCTTTGGTTGCAGGGTGGATTTTTGGCATATTGTCAGAGCTCAGGTTGTAGTTTAAGTGAAGGTCTGGGGTGCTGGGTTTCTTTTTATACACACCCACTAATTAACTGATCATTTACGGAGCACACGTGAGGATGTAAACTAGGATTGGGTGCATTATATGACCAGGTGACAAAACTTTTGTCTTGCTAAAATCTGACCATTCTGTGTTCATTTTCATTAAATGATCAATATTTCAGCATTGATGCTAATTTATTTTCTTAACCCAAACCACATTTGGGAGGGTTTCAACTTTCAAAAGAGTAATTTATAAAACCAATGGATGAATTTAACGTCAGGTTATAAGTTTTTATTTACATAACATGGATAAGCGACATAACTTTTGTCAGGGACCGTAAAGCTGTCAAGGTAGGCTTAGCACAGTGGACTATCTAATGTGCTGCTCTTATATTTTTAGATAGATAGATAGAACAGGTAGATCGAGCTTACCAGACTCCTGCTGCTGCTTCCGGGGCTGCTCAGTCTCCCACACTCCTGCTGAATCACTTCCAGGTCAGCTCAGTCACTTTCAGGGCCACCCATTAAGCTACTTGCATATTTACTGCACTGTCAGGCAAACAGCCAATCACAGACACTCAAACTCTGTTTGCTTTGATTACTGCTTTGCACATTCTTGGCATTCTCTTGATGAGCTTCAAGAGGTAGTCACTGGAAATGGATTTCACTTCACAGGTGTGCCCTGTCAGGTTTAACAAGTGGGATTTCTTGCCTTATAAATGGGGTTGGGACCATCAGTTGTGTTGTGCAGAAGTCTGGTGGATACACAGCTGATAGTCCAACTGAACAGACTGTTAGCTGCTTTTTTCTTGCCAAAATACAAATTCTAGGTAAAGAAAAATGAGTGGCCATCATTACTTTAAGAAATGAAGGTTAGTCTGTCCAAAAAATTGGGAAAACTTTGAAAGTGTCCCCAAGTGCAGTTGCAAAAACCATCAAGCGCTACAAAGAAACTGTATCACATGAGGACCGCCCCAGGAAAGGAAGACCAAGAGTCACCTCTGCTGCGGAGGATAAGTTCATTCGAGTCACCAGTCTCAGAAATCGCAGATTTACAGCAGCTCAGATTAGAGACCAGGTCAATGCCACACAGAGTTCTAGCAGCAGACACATTTCTACAACTGTTAAGAGGAGACTTTGTGCAGCAGGCCTTCATGGTAAAATAGCTGCTAGGAAACCACTGCTAAGGACAGGCAACAAGAAGAAGAGACTTGTTTGGGATAAAGAACACAAGGAATGGACATTAGACCAGTGGAAATCTGTGCTTTGGTCTGATGAGTCCAAATTTGAGATCTTTAGTTCCAACCACCGTGTGTTTGTGCAACACAGAAAAGGTGAACGGATGGACTCTACATGCATGGTTCCCACCGTGAAGCATGGAGGAGGAAGTGTGATAGTGTGGGGGTGCTTTGCTGGTGACTCTGTTGGGGATTTATTCAAAATTGAAGACATACTGAACCAGCATGGCTACCACAGCATCTTGCAGCGGCATGCTATTCCATCCGGTTTGCAGTTAGTTGGACCATCATTTATTTTCAACAGGACAATGACCCCAAACAGACCTCCAGGCTGTGTAAGGGCTATTTGGGGCTGAACCCAAACAAGATGGTTTGGAGTGAGCTGGACCGCAGAGTGATGGCAAAAGGGCCAACAAGTGCTAAGCATCTCTAGGAACTCCTTCAAGACTGTTAGAAGACCATTTCCGGTGACTACCTCTTGAAGCTCATCAAGAGAATGCCAAGAGTGTGCAAAGCAGTAATCAAAGCAAAAGGTGGCTACTTTGAAGAACCTAGAATATAAGACATATATTGTCAGTTGTTTTTTGTTAAGTATATCATTCCACATGTGTTAAAAGGGATCCTGTCACCTCCAGAACACCTCATAAGCTACCAAAACACGTCCCTGCATCATCCTATCACTATTCTCACACTCCTTTTTTCTCCTGAAAGCATCCTGTGAAAGTGCATAAAAACGTTTTAATACTTACTCATTAGTGATTTTAATTAGCAGGGGCTATATTCTTTAGTCACCAGGGCGGGTTGTTTTGCAGGCTCCAGGATCCACCCTCTCTCTGTCTGTTTGCTCTGCTTGTGCAGGCATTGCCCTCCCCCCTCTCTATCACTCACAGAATGCAAATCATTAGCCCTGCCTTCAGCTCCACATTACAGCAGCACAGACAGAGAGAGGGTGGATCACTCAGGCTGCAAAACAACACGCCCTAGGGGCTAAAGAATATAGCCCTTGCTAATTATAATCACTAATGAGTGAGTATAAAATCGTTTTTATGCACTTTCACAGGATGCTTTCAAGAGACAAAAGGAGTGTGAGATTAGTGATCAGATGCTGGGGTGACATGTTTTGGTAGCTTAGGAGGTGTTTTGGAGGTGACAGGATCCCTTTAATTCATAGTTTTGATGTCTTCAGGGTGAATCTACAATTTTCATAGTCATGAAAATAAAGAAAACTCTTTGAATGAGAAGGTGTGTCCAAACATTTGGTCTGTACTGAGTGTATATATAAATATATATTATATATATATATATATATATATATATATATATATATATATATGTTTTGTGAGACAGAGGGGATAGCTCAGCTGGGATCTTTGCTTTTGGTGCAACGAGTGGCTGTGGACTCACAGTAGACAATGGCAGACTGGCAGGCTTCACACAGCAGGGTTTATTGTGCACACTTATCACTTAGTGTCACACCAGCAAAACATCAAAACAAACGTCTAATGGTGGGTTTACACACACCAATCATTGTATCCAATCTCTGAACCAATCTCTGGTTGCAGTGAAATCATGGACAGATTGCTCCATGTTGTACACAGCCACAAAATGGAACTATGTGTCCATGATTTCACTGCAACCAGAGATTGGTTCAGAGATTGGATACAATGATTGGTGTGTGTAAACCTACCATAAGGCCATCTGGCCACTAACTAAACATTACAATCCTATCTACAAAACAAACCTAAATAACAACAAAAGCTCTCCTTACGTTCTCAGCTCCTTAGTCCAGCAGACCAGCAGACACTGAATCCTTCCAGCCCCTTGATTATATCAGCTGGTCCAGTCAGGAATCAAAGCCTGGACTGACTGTCTGGAGAGGAGCAAGCAGATTTCTCCTTCCTTGAAACAGACAGACTTTATTAACTACCTGTCTTCTGGGACAAATCTGTCTGACTTCCCCAGCTTTTCCTGGGCTGTGTTTGCCCAGGCTGACTGCACCACCATCAATACAGGGAGGTATATGAAATGAACCGAGGGGAAATATACCTGTTGTCCAGTACCTCTCCCCTAGGCACCCCACACACCTCCCCCCTTTGTTCGAGCCCGTGAGGTCGGACACAGCAAGCCACCAAGCAGTGCGTCCGAGACAACGCATCCGCATTACCCTGTGCCCGCTCGGTGGACCACAGAAAATTTTAACTGTTGCAACCCCAAGAACCAGCGCATCACCCGAGCATTGCCCTCTTTAGCCCGGGACATCCATGTCAGGGGCGAATGGTCCGTCACCAGCAGGAATCGGTGACCTAGTAAATAATAACACAAGGTCTCAAGAGCCCACTTTACGGCCAAGGCCTCCTGCTCAACAACGCTGTAGTTCCTTTCCACCTCTGTAAGCTTTCTACTTAGATAGCCCACTGGGTGCTCCTCGCCATTCACGACTTGTGACAACACTGCGCCGAGGCCAACACCAGAGGCGTCTGTTTGAACGATAAAGTCCCGTGTAAAGTCCGGGGTAACCAACACTGGTTGGTCACACAGAACCCTTTTTAACCGGTGAAAGGCCTCCTCTGCTTCTGCAGTCCACTTCACTGTGACAGATTTTGACCCCTTGGTAAGATCTGTGAGTGGGGCTGCGATGGTCACAAAATGCTTGACAAACCGCCGATAATAACCAACGATCCCTAAAAAAGCTCTAACCTGTCTTTTAGTGACCGGTTGTGGCCAATCCCGTATGGTGTCCAGTTTATTCGCCTGAGGCTTTATAACTCCCCTACCTATAACATATCCTAGATAACTAGCCTCTTCCAACCCCAATGTACATTTCTTGGGGTTGGCAGTCAACCCAGCAGCTCTGAGGGAGTCTAAGACAGCTTGTACTTTGGATAAATGAGTGTCCCAGTTATTCGTAAAGACAACGATATCGTCCAAGTATGCAGATGCATACCGAAGATGGGGCTTTAGGATGACATCCATTAGTCGTTGGAAGGTGGCTGGGGCTCCATGCAACCCAAGCAGCATATTCCGGTACTGGAATAGCCCCTGCGGCGTAACAAAGGCAGTTTTCTCTTTGGCTGAGTCCGTGAGGGGAATCTGCCAATAACCTTTTGTTAAGTCAATAGTGGATATGTATCTGGCCGAGCCCAGCCTCTCTATAAGTTCATCAACTCTTGGCATGGGGTAAGCATCAAATTTCGATACCTCATTTAACCAGCGGAAATCATTACAAAACCTGATGGACCCATCGGGCTTAGGCACCAGCACAATAGGGCTAGCCCACTCACTCTGGGACTCCTCAATAACTCCCAGCGCCAACATTTTCTTCACCTCCTGAGCAATGGCTTGTCTCCGAGCCTCTGGAATTCGATAAGGCTTCAACCGGACCCGCGTCTGAGGGTCGGTGACAATGTCGTGTTTAATTAAGTGAGTACGGCCGGGAAGTTCCTAGAAAACGTCTGCGGTTTTCTGTACGAACTCCTTAGTTTCTCGTATTTGTCTCCGGGATAGCGTCTCTGCAATACCCACCTCTGGCAGTACCTTCTGGGGGTTGGGTACCCCAGATGGTGGTGCTCCTCTAGGCCTACCATCAAGGGTAGCCCCTGCCATCAGACTCTCTCTGTCTCGCCAGGGCTTGAGTAAGTTTATGTGGTATATTTGTTCGGGCTTTATCTTATCCAGTTGGTGTATCTTATAATTCACTTCACCTACTCTGTCCAGCACTTCATATGGGCCCTGCCATTTGGCAAGAAATTTATTTTCTACAGTAGGTACCAACACTAATACTCGGTCTCCGGGTTGAAAGACTCGTGTTTTAGCTGCTCGATTGTACACCCTGCTCTGGGCGTTTTGTGCACGCTCCAAATATTCTTTTACTATTGGCATAACTGCCGCAATCCTGTCCTGCATACACGTTACGTGTTAAATTACACTGTGGTACGGAGTTATCTCTTGCTCCCAAGTCTCCTTGGCAATATCCAACAAGCCCCTGGGACACCGCCCACAAACCAACTCAAAAGGCGAAAAGCTCATGGAGGATTGGGGTACCTCTCGTTTGGCAAATAAGAGATATGGCAGGAGAGCATCCCAATCCTTCCCGTCCTTATCCACCACCCTTTTTAACATCCCCTTTAGGGTGTCACGTCCTACTGACGGACCCTACACGTGGACCCACTGGACCGCGTAGAGCGGATGCTGATACCGGGTGATAGAGAGGCGGACCAGTACAGTAGAGTCAACAGGTTTATTAGAACAACAACAACACAAGAACCCACGCCCCTGGGGAGAGCCACAAGGTCGCAGCACTGGAAAACCACCGAAGGAGGCCCCGGAGCGCTTAACCCCTATGCAGGGATACTGCCGGACCAACCTCGGAGGGACCAATGAAGCGAACACGAGTGTTAAACCGACCCCAGGCGACGTGGTAACAAAACAGCAACCGGGTATACAATAAGAAACGGGAACCGGGAACACAGAGAATCCGGAGCAGGGCTGGAGGAAGCGCTTCAGCAGGGAAGAGGTCCGGAAGCAGACCGAGACCACTGGAGTCAGCGAGGAGCCGGCACGGGAGGAACCTGCGAGAAGGAACAAGAGTAATCAGATATCAAGCCAATAAAGGAACAACCTGACCAGACCAGGCTTAGCAAGTTCTCTACATAGAAATTGCCCAGGCAATGAGTAAGAGAAAACAGGAAGCTTATATCATAGCAGGGTACTCCTGATTGGCAGAACACAGAGACCTGGTGATTGGCTGAGGGGAGGAGCAAGCTCCCTGCAGTTCTCCAGCAGATACTAATTTGGAGATGGATTGTCATAGCTCAAGCAGTGGTCCCGGAAGTGAGAGGAGCAGTGTTGCTCAAGCAGAGGGTGCTGGACCCCTGCGGCTGGGGACAGGTGCGCGCACCCGGGGAGCATACGGTAAGAAAGACGCTACCCGACCGACCCGCGGGCGGCGGCTGCCAGCGCCCCGGAGCCGTCGGCGGATGGTCGACACCCGGGACCCTTGAGGCCGGACAGGGGCAGTAGGAGCTGAGGAAGTAACGGCAGCATGCCGCGGGGCACGGGCGGCAGACCCCCGGGTGGTTACATAGGGTTTTGGTAAATCGCTCCACCAGTCCGTCGGTCTGAGGATGATACACCGAAGTCCGCAGATGGGAGATATTTAGTAGTTTACATAGATCCTTGAGAATCCGAGACATAAAGGGAGTCCCCTGGTCCGTCAGTATCTCTTTCGGAATGCCCGTGCAAGAAAACGTGAACAAGCTCTTTTGAAATTGCCTTTGCATTGGCATTCCGCAAGGGCACAGCCTCGGATAACGGGTGGCGTAATCCAGTACCATCAGAATGTATTGATGACCCCTGGCTAATTTAACTAGCGGGCCGACTATGTCCATTGCTATTCTCTCAAACGGAACCTCTATTATCGGCAAGGATACCAGGGGGCTCCTGAAATGGGTCATAGGTGCGGTCAACTTGAAGGTAGGGCATGACTGACAGTACTGGGTTACGTCTCCCACCAGACCTGGCCAAAAGAAACGCTGCAGAATGCGGTCTTTTGTCCTTTCTCCAGCTAGGTGACTGCCCAAGGGATGCTTATGCACCAGGTCTAAAAACGCCTGACGAAAGGCCTTCGGCACCACTAGCTGTTCTATCACCCCCCCTCGTACTTTGTCTATGTGGTACAGCATGCCCTGTTGCACCGCCAGATGAGGGAACTCATTTTGAGCCCCTGGATACAACGGTGTCCCCTCAGTAACCTTTACATTTTCCCATGCTCTTGTTAGAGTAGAATCCTGGTGTTTAGCGGTCCCGAAACCATCGTGGGCCACTTCAAGACCTGGCATCTCTACAACACCCTCTGGCTCATCTGCCTCGCCAGCAAACGCAGCTAAGGGAGAGTCCACAGTTTCTGGAGCTGCTCCTGAGATGGGCCCCCCTCGTCGTCCTGCTCCAATGGCTCCGAGGCCAGGCCCAGGGGATTATTCTCAACCAGTTTGTTCAAGCCATTTTTGAAGGACCACAAGTCCCAGAATAAGGGAAAGTCTCTTCCCAGGATCACACTATGCCACATGGACTGTATGACTGCTGCCTGATGTCTTTTGGCCCCCAACGGCATGGCAAGAGTGACCCAGGCAGTGGGGTAGTGTTTAGTATTGTCATGTATGCAACTAATGCCACGGTTGAGTCAGTGAGTGTTCAGGGTCCACTAAGCTGGCATGCACTAACGTCACTTGACTGCCAAAGTCCAAGACAGCATTCACACCATAGCCATTGACTTCAATGCGACAAACATGTTGCTCAGTTCCTGTGAGGACCTCTGCAGCACAGACAGACCGTGCATATAATGAAAGCCGCCTCGTAGCATTACAGTCCATCGGCTCAGAAGTCATTGGGCAGTTAGCTGCTATGTGGCCAAGCCCCTGACATCGCCAACACTGTATAGGCCCTTTGCCTTCCAGGTGGGGACCTTAGTTTGGGTCTGCCGATTTGCTGAGAGTCCACACTGCCGCCATGGTCCTTTGTGAACCTGCTACCCTTAGGTGCAACATTCCCTTCTTTCGAAGGAGTACTTTTCGCTGGACTGTCAGGCGACTTCCTGGGACCCCAGCGAGGTGATAGCGTCCCCTGGAGTAGGCTTTCAGAAGCGCTATAACGCTCAACCATATTCACCAGCTGGTCGGAACTAGTTGGATCCCCCTGTCCAACCCACCTCTGGATCTTGGCAGGTAAGGATCGCAGGTATTTGTCCAATACAACACGTTCCAACATCTGGGCGGACGTCAGAGTTTCTAGTTGCAGCCATTTTTTCACCAGATGGATGAGGTCGTGCATTTGTGAACGGGCTGGCTGCTGTTCCGCAAATGTCCATAGATGTACCCTCTGTGCCCCTACATGTGTATTTACTCCCAGCCTTGCCAGGATTTCGCCTTTTAGCTTCACATAGTCCATGGCATCAGCTCCACTTAAATCGTAATAGGCCTTTTCTGGATCCCCAACTAGGAATGGAGCAACTACTTCAGCCCACTTGTCTACAGGTAAGCGCTCACGTTCAGCTATACGCTCAAACACAGCCAAATATGCCTCCACATCATCGTCAGCCGTCATTTTAAGTAAGGTCTTTTGTACGGCTTTCCGCGCACTAGCAGCGCTTTGTGCACTATCCTCCACATCACGAGGCGGCCGAACCAAGGCCTCTTTTATTGCACTTAACTGCTCTTGCTGCATTTGGTGCTGCTGCTCCAGCGCCTTCTGGAGGTAAGTATTGGTCTTCTGTTGTTGGATATTTGCGTGCAGCAACTGCTTCAGCAGGTCCTCCATATTGCTGGTTTCTTGATTCTTCTGTAGCACAATACGAATAATTAACCCCAATTTTAAGAATAATAAACACTTTTTATTTTAGACAATAATAAAGCACACTCAATTACGTGACAATAACAATGTTAGAAAAATTAAAAAATCAATTGGTTTGCAGGTTTCCAACAGTAAAGAATTCCTACAAGGGGCTCTACACGGATTGCTCTCCCTGCCTACCAGCGGAGTTTGGATGCACCCTAATTTTTAGTTGTGTCCCCGCTCACGGTGAGCGGGGACACCACTAAAAATTAGGGTGCATCCAAACTCCGCTGGTAGGCAGGGAGAGCAATCCGTGTAGAGCCCCTTGTAGGAATTCTTTACTGTTGGAAACCTGCAAACCAATTGATTTTTTAATTTTTCTAACGTTGTTATTGTCACGTAATTGAGTGTGCTTTATTATTGTCTAAAATAAAAAGTGTTTATTATTCTTAAAATTGGGGTTAATTATTCATATATTGATTATTACTTCCCCTTATATACAAGGAATTTGCTTGATGTATCAATTCTTCTGTAGCACAGGAGCTTTTAGCCAGGACATCAACAAGAAACAATGCCCATGGAGTGGCTTCCCTGCAGTCACAGCCCAACAGACACTAATGCCCGCATTCTCCACCATTTGTGAGACAGAGGGGATAGCTCAGCTGGGATCTTTGCTTTTGGTGCAACGAGTGGCTGTGGACTCACAGTAGACAATGGCAGACTGGCAGGCTTCACACAGCAGGGTTTATTGTGCACACTTATCACTTAGTGTCACACCAGCAAAACGTCAAAACAAATGTCTAAGGCTGGCTTCACACTACGATTTTTGCCCCCATGCAGCCCTATGGGCATCGGACCGAATCGAATGTGCACTAAATGGCATCCGATTTGGTCTGATCCGATTCTGTCCGATTTTTTTATCGGTGCAAAAATCGGACCATGCTCCGATTTTTGCACCGAAAATAAAATCGGGCAAACTCGGATCGGACCAAATCGGATGCTATTTAGTGCACATCCGATTTGGTCCGATCAATTTAACATGGGTTTCTATGGAGCAGGGTCCGAGGAAACATCTGATGTGTCCTAGGAACCGATTTTACTGTACTGAGCATGCTCAGTACAGTAAAACTGCTCCAAACTGGGAGAGCAGGGGTTAAAAAAAAAATATATGTATGCTCACCTATCCTCGAGGCCCCCTCCGTCTCCCGCAGGCTCCCGGTGTCCTCGCGGTGTCTGCAGAGGTCTTCTTCTTTTGTACAGGACCTGCTGTGATGTCACAGTCACGTGACCGCAGGTTACACCATGTTAACCTGCGGTCACGTGATTGTGACATCACGGCAGGTCCTGTACAGAAGAAGAAGACCTCTGCAGACACCGCGAGGACACTGAAAGCCTGCGGGTGACAGCGGGGTCTCGGGGATAGGTGAGCATATGCTTTTTTTTTGCTTTTTTTTTTCAGCCCGGAGGCAACGATTTTATGCCGGAATCGGATGCCTATTTGGCATCCGATTCCAGGCATCAGGAGGGAGCCGATGCTGTCCGATATTATCGGACAGCATCGGCTCCCTTAAAAATCGTACTCTGAAAGTAGCCTAAGGCCATCTGGCCACTAACTAAGCATTACAATCCTATCTACAAAACTGACATAAATAACAACAAAAGCTCTCCTAACGTTTTGAGCTCCTTAGTCCAGCAGACCAGCAGACACTGAATCCTTCCAGCCCCTTGATTATATCAGCTGGTCCAGTCAGGAATCAAAGCCTGGACTGACTGTCTGGAGAGGAGCAAGCAGATTTCTCTTTCCTTGAAACAGACAGACTTTATTAACTACTTGTCTGCTGGGACAAATCTGTCTGACTTCCCCAGCTTTTCCTGGGCTGTGTTTGTCCAGGCTGACTGCACCACCATCAATACAGGGAGGTATATGAAATGAACCAAGGGGAAATATACCTGTCGTCCAGTACCTCTCCCCTCGGCACCCCACACTATATATATAAAGAGTTTCATTTTTATAGTTTCATAGTTTTTAAGGTTTAAGGTAGGCTTAAAAGGGTTTTCCATTCTTGGCTAGCGCCCGACGGTAGCAGTGGTGTGAGTGGTTCAAATCCAGTGCCACATGTGAATGTGTACGATTTAGAGGTGGGTTTGGCGTCTTGGAGGATGTGGGTGTAGTTGGAAACCAATGGTCAATGATTATTGGTTTACCTTCTTGCACTCACTAACAATTTTGATTTGCCCTTTGGGTATAGTTGAAGCTGTTTTTTGGGGCTTTATCCCCCTTTTGGATGTTCAGGCCCTCCACTCCCATTAATAAGACATACATATAGGCTAATTTTAATGAGGAGGTCCCTCATTGGAAAGGAGCAGTGTGGGCAAACAGCATAGTTTTGCCATGTACCAAAATGGTGGAGCACGAGGCAGTAAGTCGGCTGACCGCTGATTACTAGCGTGCGCAGTAGAACCAGGAAGTTTGGGCATGCGCAATGGAATGCGGAAGACGCCGGGTAGCAGCGCAATGGTGGTTTGGATACCGTAAGTTCAGTTATGGAATGGGTGTTCACCAATCGTCCACAGGAGCCTTTCTTTAGAAATGGACAGGTGATTGTTTATATCATTATAAACACTAATCAAACTTCTAAGCACTGAATGTACAGTATATAAATGAGAGAATCACTATATGCACTTGCACTTTATGAGATGAATATGAGGGTATATGATAGATAATTTATAATGGTATTTTTTAGTGAATTTTAAACATTGTCAGTTTAATGATCAATTTTTTAAACATCTACTTATATAATCCGCAGTTGGGATTTCGGGCGTTGTAGCCGAATCCCAACATGCTTTGCGCGGGACTGCGAGTGATGACGCGCAGCGTCATCACGAGCCGCAGACCCGCACTACTCTAAAAAAAAAAAAAATCCTCACCTCTACCCGAGCCCGCGCTGTCTCCCGCCGTCTCCCGCCGTCTTCTGCCGTGTTCCGCTAGGCTCCCGGTGGCTGCAGTGATCTTCTATCTACTGAGAGTGAAGGACCTGTGGTGATGTCAGAGTCACGTGACACCAGCTTACTCCAGGCAAATCGCGGGTCACGTGACTCTGACATCACCACAGGTCCTTCACTCTCAGTAGATAGAAGATCACTGCAGGCACCGGGAGCCTGCACAGCCACCGGGAGCCTAGCGGAACACGGCAGAAGACGGCGGAACACGGCAGAAGACGGCGGGGGCTCGGGGAGGTGAGCATAATCTTTTTTTATTTTTTTTAACCCCTGCCTTGCACGAGCGCACCACAGACACCTGTATACTCCACCACCACACACGCCTGTACACTCTGCCACCACCACAGACGCCTGTATACTCCACCACCACACACGCCTGTATACTCTGCCACCACACACGCCTGTACACTCTGCCACCACCACAGACGCCTGTATACTCCACCACCACACACGCCTGTATACTCTGCCACCACACACGCCTGTACACTCTGCCACCACCACCACACACGCCTGTACACTCTGCCGCCACCACCACACACGCCTGTACACTCTGCCGCCACCACCACACACGCCTGTACACTCTTCCGCCACCACCACACACGCCTGTACACTCTGCCGCCACCACCACACACGCCTGTACACTCTGCCGCCACCACCACACACGCCTCTATACTCTGCCACCAGCACAGACGCCTGTACACTCTGCCGCCACCACCACACTCGCCTGTACACTCTGCCGCCACCACCACACACGCCTCTATACTCTGCCACCAGCACAGACGCCTGTACACTCTGCCGCCACCACCACACACGCCTGTATACTCTGCCGCCACCACCACACACGCCTGTATACTCTGCCACCACCACACACGCCTGTACACTCTGCCACCACCACACACACGCCTGTACACTCTGCCACCACCACACACGCCTGTACACTCTGCCACCACCACACACGCCTGTACACTCTGCCACCACCACACACGCCTGTACACTCTGCCACCACCACACACGCCTGTACACTCTGCCGCCACCACCACACACGCCTGTACACTCTGCCGCCACCACCACACACGCCTGTACACTCTGCCGCCACCACCACACACGCCTGTACACTCTGCCGCCACCACCACACCCGCCTGTATACTGTGCCGCCACCACCACACACGCCTGTATACTCTGCCGCCACCACCACACACGCCTGTATACTCTGCCGCCACCACCACACACGCCTGTATACTCTGCCACCACCACACACGCCTGTATACTCTGCCGCCACCAGCACAGACGCCTGTATACTCTGCCACCACCACACATGCCTGTATACTCTGCCACCACCACAGACGCCTGTATACTCTGCCGCCACCACCACACCCGCCTGTATACTGTGCCGCCACCACCACACACGCCTGTATACTCTGCCGCCACCACCACACACGCCTGTATACTCTGCCGCCACCACCACACACGCCTGTATACTCTGCCGCCACCACCACACACGCCTGTATACTCTGCCGCCACCACCACACACGCCTGTATACTCTGCCGCCACCACCACACACGCCTGTATACTCTGCCACCACCACACACGCCTGTACACTCTGCCACCAGCACAGACGCCTGTATACTCTGCCACCACCACACATGCCTGTATAATCTGCCGCCACCACACACGCCTGTACACTCTGCCACCACCACACACACCTGTACACTCTGCCACCACCACAGACGCCTGTACACTCTGCCACCACCACACACGCCTGTACACTCTGCCACCACCACACACTCCTGTATACTCTGCCGCCACCAGCACAGACGCCTGTATACTCTGCCACCACCACACACGCCTGTATACTCTGCCACCACCACCACACACACCTGTATACTCTGCCACCACCACCACACACGCCTGTATACTCCACTACCCACAGACCCACCTGTATACTCTTCTACCCACAGAGCCGCCTGTATACTTTACTACCCACAGAGTCACCTGTATAATCTCCTACCCTCAGAGCCGTCTGTATACTCTGCTACCCACAGACCCGCCTGTATACTCTGCTACCCACAGAGCCCCCTGTATACTCTGCTACCCACTGGCCCGCCTGTATACACACAATTCATTTCACCCTGCTCCCGATGCAATTGCATCGGGCCTTTTTACTAGTAGCATATAAACTGCACTTTTTGAGATGAACACTGTGTTTTAGGCGGCCGTCACACGCTGAGATATCTCTAGCGATATTGTAAGCGATCACGTGCACGCGCGATCGCTTACAATATTGCTCACATCGCTGGTGAGCTGTCACACAGACAGACTCACCAGCGATGTGGATCCGCGATCTCGCTGGTAACTATGGTACACATCGGGTAACTAGGCGCCGCGCGTCGCTTAGTTACCCGACGTGTACCATAGTTACCATCTCCCAGCATAGGCTCTGCCGCTGGGAGATCGTTCATCGTGGTGTCATACACCACGATGAAGCAGATCGCTAAATCGTTCATCGCTAGATCTGAGCTCCGGAGCTCAGATCTGCGATGTCACGATCAAGCGATTTCACATCGTAAATCGCTTGATTACATGCAACGATTTCTTGCCCGATATCGCTTAAGCGATCAAAAAGGAGATCGCTTAAACGATATCGGGCAAGAAATCGTTGCGTGTGACGGCCGCCTTAAAAAGACCCTGTTAGGGTTGAAACGTCGTGTCACAAGGGGCTACATTAAACCTGTCCATTTAATTCACCACTGGAGTGCTGCCTGTCCTTGGATAATATATCGTCATGCAGGTGAACACTGCATTTTCAGGAAATATTGCACCCGGCTTTATTTGAGAAGTTTGTGCCGATTCCTTTTTTGCTGTATATATATATATATATATATAAATATCACAGCACCACCCAGATGACTGAAAGAGAATGTCTGTGATGCAATCGCCTAAGGATAAATAGTGGGGAATAAGATAAATACTGGGACCTTTTGCTTGAGACCACCATTTTAATGATACACATTGCATCACTAACAAGACATTGGGAGCAGTTTAATATAATAAAAATAATGAAACAGATTCCTTTTAAGTACTAGATTTTTATTCTACAGCTACAAGAGACCATATACATTTACTATTTTACAAAAGTGAAGTAATAAAAGGATTTTTTTTCTGTGCACAGCAAGCATTTCTTTATGCAATGTCTTGTTATCAAAGTAATAGTATTTTTAATGGTTCCGTATAATAAAAAGAGCTATTGAAATGGAAGCCTTAAGTCTACATTTTTATATACCGTATATACTCGTGTATAAGCCGACCCGTGTATAAGCCGACCCCCCTACTTTTGCCCCAAAAATCTGGAAAAACCTATTGACTCGTGTATAAGCCGAGGGTGGACCCCAGCACAGGTATACAGACCCCAGCAGTGTGGTATACAGGCCTCCCCAGTGGTAGTATACAGCAGCCCCAGTGGTAGTATACAGATTCCCCAGCAGCCCCAGTGGTAGTATACAGATTCCCCAGCAGCCCCAGTGGTAGTATACAGGAGCCCCAGCAGCCCCAGTGGTAGTATACAGGAGCCCCAGCAGCCCCAGTGGTAGTATACAGGAGCCCCAGCAGCCCCAGTGGTAGTATACAGGAGCCCCAGCAGCCCCAGTGGTAGTATACAGGAGCCACAGCAGCCCCAGTGGTAGTATACAGGAGCCCCAGCAGCCCCAGTGGTAGTATACAGGAGCCCCAGCAGCCCCAGTGGTAGTATACAGGAGCCCCAGCAGCCCCAGTGGTAGTATACAGCAGCCCCAGTGGTATACAGCAGGCCCCCAGGGGTACATATAGCAGCCCCCAGGGGGTACCCAGCAGCCCCCTGGGGGTACCAACAGCCCCCTGGGGGTACCAACAGCCCCCTGGGGGTCCCCAGCAGGTACCCCAGCAGCCCCCAGGGGGTACCAACAGCCCCCTGGGGGTACCAACAGCCCCCAGGGGGTACCAACAGCCCCCTGGGGGTACCAATAGCCCCCAGGGGGTACCAACAGCCCCCTGGGGGTACCAACAGCCCCCAGGGGGTCCCCAGCAGGTGCCCCAGCAGCCCCCAGGGGGTACCCAGCAGCCCCCTGGGGGTCCCCAGCAGCCCCTGGGGGTACACAGCGGCCCTCGCCCCCCCTTGCAAGGGCCCCCCCCCCCCCCCGCTTCTCTTACCATTCCGGACTTCTGATCCGCGCCGCTCCTCGCTCCTCCGCGCTGCTCCGTCCGTCTTCTACATCCGGGATCCCCGGCCGCGCGATGACGTCACATGCCTGCGACGGCCGGAGATCCGAGATGTAGAAGACGGACGGAGCAGCGAGGAGGAGCGAGGAGCGGCGCGGATCAGAAGTCTGGAATGGTAATATAACCATCGGGGGGGAAGGGGCCCTTACAAGGGGGGGCAGGTGCCAGCATTTGGGGGGGGATTTAATTAGTTATGCACTGCTTTCCCCTGCCGGTGATAGACAGGGGAAAGCAGTGCATATTTAATGAGCGGCCCCACGTGACGGGCCGCTCATACAGCAGCCTCCCCCCCCCGCCTCCTGAAGCCTCCACAGCCCCCGGACACAGCCCCGGACACAGCCCCCCCCGTATTGACTCGTGTATAAGCCGAGGGGGAGACTTTTCAGCCCAAATTTTGGGCTGAAAAACTCGGCTTATACACGAGTATATACGGTAAGCAGTGTATGCAGCAATTATAATACTTTGTGTGAAGATTTTTACACTATTCAGCAATAAAGTAGCCTGACAGAGACATTTTATCCAAATATTCTATATATGGGGAACATTTTTTGTCTCAAGGGGATCCTGCATTGGTTAAAACAGGCCTAATAAAAACATTATGATAATGAAAAGTTAAGCTGGCTTTACTTGCTGTGCATGTGCCATTCAATAAAAATATTGCACTTTATATGCACTTTTTGGCAATGTGTAGGTACAGAATTGCCTTTCACTCAAAATACATGGCACTCTAGGGACAATATGGGCAAAGGGTGTCACTTTGTTAGTACTGTATGATCAGGACAGACGTTAGCCTGAATGGTGCTCTGTGCAAAACTGCCCTTTGTTGCCCCCACCCTATTGATTTTTTACCCAGGTTCTCAGAGCACAATAGAGGTTATTTTTTACATCCTAAAAAAATTGATTTCTTCACGTGTATTGTACAATAAACACCACCGAATTTGTGCTGAAAAATCTGCAAGTCAAATCTACATTAATTCTACCAGATGTGAATAGACACTTACTGGGGTTTTCTGATCTTGTACATAATGGGCGACCCGCAAAGCGTATAGTGTGCGGGACTCATGGGCTCACACCCCCCTCCCCTTTCCTTATCCATTTGGGATGAAGGTTACATTTTTTGTCCACATTTAAGTATTGAAGGGTGAATTACCCCTAATTGGATGTATTTGAGGCTTTCAGCCATATTAATGTGCTCTGAGGTATTCTCAGGAGATCGGCTGCTGTGATTGGCTACAGCAGCATAGTAACAGAAACCAGGCGTGCTGTGAGTGGCCGCCTGGGTTGCTGTGTAGAGGCTTGCGCATGATTGGCTGCGCGGATTTGGGCGGGAAGCTCACTTTATTTAAGAATACAGCTGTTTGGAATTCCTGTCAGTCAGCCCGTGATGACAGAAGCGGACGTCAGCATAGATGCCTTACTGGAGCAGCTGAGGAAGATTGCATCTGACGGCGGGCTGGAGTGGTTGAAGAGCTGCCTGTCATTACCGGCTTCTACTGATTCGGTGACACCATTATCTGAAGCAGCGGTTTCAACACCAGTGATATCAGCTGATGATAATCAGGCTACTACATTCCCTGCTCTCACTGTTACATATAGTAGGGGTGAAGATCGGGATACGGTGATTCCTGAATTGTCATCATCACATCAAAAGGAGAAGTCTGGACAGAGGCACAGAAAACCCAGTCAGAGGTATTCTCCTTACCATTCTCCTGTCAGGAGCCGAGGAGCCAGCGTCAAACACCGAAGTACAAGAAGTGAAGCTACTGGAACGATGCCCGCTACGTCCACAGCAGCAGAAGAACTGCGAGGCCCGATGATACAGAAGAAGAAAAAGAAGGCTGCACCGCAGAAGATTGCAGGACACAGGGATGCTGCTGAACCCGGAGGATCCGGTAAGAGCTCCAGGAATTCAGTGGGTACCAGTCTCACAGCACAATTGAGCAGCAGTAATGCTGCTCGCTTAACAGCAGTAACGCCAGGTACACTTATTAGTGACACAATGGCCATAGGGCAGGTATTATTACCTGCATCTAGAGCTGCAGCTCCAGAGCCTGCTTATGCAGCTCGGGTTTGGGCCACTGCACCCTCATCTTCTGATGAGGAATCGGTCCAATCACTCAGGTCTATTTCACCGCAAAGTAACAGGGCCGCTGCTTTTGATGTAACGCAGGGCTTACTGGTTAATCCACAAGGTACAAATTGGGGGAACAGCTTACCCCCTTCTTTTTCTAACTTACCTATGTTACAATCCTATATTAGACAGACAGTGGCAAATGCTATGCCTGGGCTGCAACAAGGGCATTTACCAGCCCTTCAATCAGTTCCCTCTAGCAGATCTACAGGTGTGGATGATGCCCTATTGATGGAAGCGTTGACATGCCACGTCTCACCTTTAGGATTTCATCTCCCTGCTGACACGAAAGAGAAGATTTGGCAGCGGGAATATATTGATTTGTTTTCGTTGTTACCATCCAATCGGTTGAGTGTAGCCAGTTCCGCCGATAAAAAAGACGATAAATCGGACGGCAATGGTGAGAAAAAACACCTGTATAAGTCATTTTGTGGCACCCCAGGGGTTAATGTGCCACAGTAACATCACCAGGGTTAACTCCCCACACAACACCTAACACTGCACTAGCACCTCTAGGCCAGAAGGGGGAGCTAAAGCAGCTCCCATATACAGTATATTCTGGTGTAGAAAAGAAGTTAGTTCAGTTCCTGGGAGAACTGAGGAAGAGGACTGTGGTGTAAAGGAGCTGCCTTAGGCTTCCCCACGGTCCGCTACTCAATTCCAGGCCTAGCCAGGGTCTGAGGGAAGGAGTTCAGAGAAACAAAAGAACACATCTGGGAGATTGAGTTACCTCATAACTTGCCCCGGAGGAGCGCAGAGACCGGATACCGGATCCAAAACTGTTACTGACACAATCAGCACAGTAAACACCGGACTAGTGGAGGTTATATATCTACACTGTACCTCAGCAAAGCAACATGACGGGGTCAGAAACACACGGATAAGACTCAAGTTGCCTAGCAAGTGGGTACCTGTGAGGAGAAACAGGGCCAGCAACCAAGCTAAAGCGGCAGCAGGGCCACACACACAGTGAGGACCCGGACAGGGTGGAAGCACCCGGCCCCGGTACAGACTCCGTGGACAATACTCTGCTAAACAATACCTGCTGTAAAGACTTGGAAAACTACAAAACCATGAGTCTGTGTGATCCTTGCGCTCAAGCACAAACTGCCATCATCTCTACTACTACCCCTACTCTGCACCATCTACAGACTATTACTACCACTGCCCTGGGGAATCAGGCTCTGCCCGCAGAGAGCCGTTACATCTCCAGCTGCCAAACATCATCCCCGGAGGTTCTGCCACAGCGGTGGTCACCCTGACCGCATACTGCAGGTGGCATCATGACTATTTCCCCTGTAAATACCCCCCAACCCTTTATTGTGGACCCGGAACACGGTCCGGACAAAGACTGCTGTGATATCCCCCAGCATATACCCCGGTCCGGTACTAAGTACCCTGTCCCAGTGGGCTCCACAACTTCATAATTGCCTGCAGGCATTTTCAATATATCCTGCGGTGCTGGATGAAAGGGAGCCTCATTTATGCTCGGGCATGTTCCAGAATTTAGACATTGTCCTCGAAGCATATAGAAATTTTGGGGGCTCTGCATGGCTCCATTGCGATGAAGCCTCTCTGAATATATAACTAAAGAATTGGGCTTAGGATGCATTTCTGGCCCTTTTTCCCGCCCACCCTTTTCTAATTTTAGATTGTCCCCTTTAGGGGTTGTTCCTAAAAAGGATCCTGGCGGTTTTAGGGTGATCCACCACCTGTCATATCCTTTAGGGTCGTCTTTAAATGATGAAGTTTCAGAAATTTTTTCATCCATGGGCTATACTTCTTTTGATTCTGCCATAGTGCTTTTGCAACGCTTTGGCCCAGAGGCCTTAATGGCTAAAGCTGATAGATGGAATTTTTCAGAATCCCACTAGCCGCTGAGAAGACAGTTTTTCCTTGCTGTTGTTTAGAGTTTTTGGGAATCCGCATTGGCTCAGTTAAATTGGAACTTAGTTTACCTTTGGAAAAAAGGAATGGCATTCATTATAAGATTTTGGAGATTTTGCAAAATGATAAGGTGACCTTATAACAATTACAGTCACTCTTAGGCAGCCTAAATTTTGCCCTGCGGATTATGCCGATGGGCAGAGCCTTTTGTAGACGTTTGTATGATGCCTCAAAGGGCGTTAAATCACTGCATTTTCATATCCGGATTTCCAAACCCATGAGAGATGATCTGCTAGTGTGGCTTCGCTTCATTGAGCAGTTTAACGGTACATGTTGCGTTCAGGAGAATTTTATTTATTCTTGTGAACTACGGCTCTACATTGACGCGACAGATGTGGACATTCTACGAGTATCGTTTGGCTCTAAGGCAATCATCTGCCCTTGGCCTAGTTGGTGGTGTTTTGCAGGCTTCAGCATTACCAGCTGTAAAATGTTTTCTGCAACCGCAGCTTTGACAGTATGGGATCAACATCTGCGTAATAGAAGAATACTATTGCATTACGCAGATAGAGGTGTGGTGATGGTTTTGAATTGCCTTACATCCAGGAATAGTTTGGTAAATTCATTGGTCCGTCATATTGCGTTTTTGAGTTTGTTTGCTAACATTTGGTTGAAAAGTGTAGTTCAAGAGGGTAATGGTTCATTTTGTGACACTTCTTTTTCTCGCCAGAAGCCGCCGGAGTACGCAGAACAGCTTTCAGTGATGGATCAGGAGGTTATTTCACTCCCAGGACACCTTTGGAATCTTTTAAGACCTTAGTGGCTGAGCATATCAAGTCGTCGGTGTCTCCTACTACATGGGCCGCATACGCGGCTGCATGGGACAACTGGTGTTGGCACTGCCGCACAATTACGCTGAATATCGAGTGACGGACCTTCATAGCATTTTGAATTATATAAACACATTATTAGCTGATAATTTCAGTTTTTGTAAGGTTCACAATATAGTTTCTGGTGTTTCATTTTTTCTAAAATTCTACGGTAACCAATCCTTTTTTTCTTTTTTCCCTATTCAACATTTGTTTAAGGGGTTAAAGAAAAAACATTTCCGACCAGATGGGAGGAAAGCTATTTCCCTTGATTTATTGCTTAAGATTTGGAATCTTTTACCATCCATTTGCTTCAGCAAGTTTGAAGTTTTTCTTTTCAGAGCTTGCTTTAGCTTTGCATTTTTTGGAGCTTTCAGAGTTAGTGAACTAGTCAGTCGGAATAAGCAAGCCCCTTCGGGTTTACTTTTACAGGATCTTGATTTATATCGAGATTTTTGCGAAGTAGCCCGACGGGGTTTTGAGCCCCTATTTATTCATAGTGACAGATCCCCGTTGACTGTTTTCCAGTTTACCTCTGTTTTGCGAAATTGCACCCAAGCACTTTGCCTGGGTGGGTCTCGTATTTCTGTGCATTCTTTTAGAATAGGGGCCGTGACTCTGGCAGCGTTGGCGGGCTCACCGGATTCAAGAATTAGAAAGATAGGTAGATGGTCTTCTAACAGAATGCATATTTACAATCGTCCACACAATATACCGTAGTTTAATTTTCTTATTTATCTTTACAGGTAAAAAAAACATGTGGATTATTGGTGATTCCCTGGTGTATTGGGCCAAGAAACATGCTGAAAAAAGAACATACTCATCAAATTTGTCATTCGACCAGACACAAGTTTCTATTGTTTAGTTTGGCAGGAGGGGTATGTCTTGGGATCCTCTTTGATTTTTCATCTTTTTTCTAGTGTTGCTCCACCAGATTTCGTGATTCTTCACTTGGCGGGGAACGATTTAGGAAAAACCAAGACACTGGATTTATTGTGGAAAATGAAGCACGATATACACTTGATCAGGGCTAGTTTCCCTGACACTTTCTTGGTGTTTTCTGAGGTCGTTCCTCGTCTTGTGTGGAATGATCCACAATGGCGTTTTTTAGATTAAATTAAAAAGTATTAAAAAGAGGGTTAACAGATCTATGTCTAAGTTTATGCTGTCAGTGGGCGGTTTTTCTTTCCGCCACTATGACTTAGAAGGCTTTTTGTTAGGTTTGTATAGAGCAGATGGTATCCATCTAAGCGACGTTGGCCTCGACATTTTGAATCTTGGCTTCCAGAGTGTGATGGAGGAATGGCTGTTTGGTTTGGGGGGGTCTCACCGTTTTCGGTGAGCCCCGTTTGGGGAGAATTTGCCCAATAGCAAATGGGCGTTGAAAGTTAATTTTACGATGTCTTCAAACCTTATGATGGAGGTTCTCACCATCAGATTTTGATTTAACATTTTATGGTTTATGTATGAAACATGTTTTGATAACAACCCTAAGTAAAGCCTCACAGCCAGTTTTAAACCACACTTGGAGTCGTGTCTATATTTTTTATTTATAGTTTTAAATATCTTTGGGGAATATATGGGAGGCTGTATTCCCATGGCGGAGCTGTGGAGTCGGAAAGTCAAACCTCCAACTCCTCCCTGCAACCGAGTCTAACTGTGTCTCCGGTGCCATTAAAACGGACAACGACTCCGACTCTCCGACTCCAGAGTCCTGCATAATGGATAGGCTAAGCAGATCTCATCGCTGGGACCCACATCAGTCTGGAGAATGAGGCGTTGCTGCTCTACATGGAGAGATGGTATAAATTCCTATACACTTTCACAGTCCAAAAAAATTGAGAAGTATTTATGTCTAGCCCCAGGCCCTGGGGTACTCGGGTATCAGGCTCGGTGGGTGCTTTCACGGGGATGTCAATGGTGGCAGCGACTGAGCCCATGGCCTGGGTGACACTTCAATAAGGGGTGTATGTACATTGGATTAGAGTTTGTCATGTGACGCCACCTGTAGTACCTGGTGATGGGTCACCAGTGCCGCCACAGTCCTCTGGAGGTCGGTGGTAATGCGGCTGAGATGGCAAAGCTCCCTACAGGTGGATCTGGTCCTCCGGGGCAGCATAGTGTGATTTTAAGTCAGAGTAGATAGTGATGGAGCAGTCTATAAGGGACACCGGGAGCGAAGAGGAATGACGCACACACACTGTAGAAAGCCTCTTTTACCTTTTTACTGGTGGTGATAGCCGGTAAAGATGTCCAGGGCACTGTCGGGTGACCAGGTGCACAGTGAGCTTCCACAGCAAGTGGTTATAAGGCCTCCTCAATTGCTCTATGGTTCCTGAAGCCCTGTCTGCTTGCAGTCAGACTGGCCTCCTCCCCTCTTGGGTCCTCGCTCTCTCCTGCGCAGTCCATGGGTTACCCTCTCTAATCACTGCTGTACTACACTGCGGCGTCTGGCTCCCTCTCTTTTGGGTACGCAGGGGACCAGGTGACTGAAGTCTCCACAGTATGACGGGGTTTTCTGTAGTCTTGAAGTAATCCTACAGGTGCGGATCTCCGAAGTCCAGTATGTCTTGGGTGAACCTCCACCGGTTCCTCACTCCCTTGGCTCTGCTCCTTGCCTTCTGTCCCCACTCCTATGCTTGCTGGAAGGCGGAAGGGCCACTGCGTGTCACTGGCCTAACCGTGGCGCCGATCACCAGGACGTCTTTGCAGCTCTCCTAGCATCTGCACACTCTAACTCCTCCCCAGCAGCAGTATTTATAGGGGAACTCACCTAAAGTCAGTGAGTCTAGCTCCCCCTACTGTGCCGGGGTGGAGGGTGTTGCATGTAGTAGGTACCTGCTGTGGAAACCCAGCTGTGCATTAAGGAAGTCTGTGGCTACCTGCGTGAGCAGGTATATATATATATATATATACTTCTAATTTTTTTTCGACTGTGCTCCCTTCCCCCGCCCTGTAGCTACGCCTATCCCTCCATTTTACTGTAGCCCTGGTCATGAGACACACTATAGCTGTTTTTAATTGCATTTTTTGGCTTATAACCCATTCCTGCAATTGCACACAGCACACAGTGTTAGTAAAGGACGCGGAATTATGAGAGCACTTTGGCGCAGTTACCGGGCTCTTTGCAGTGGCGCCAGTGTTGAAGCTAAGACTCTAATTTCTTTTTCTCAGGTACAGTAATTACTGTGTTCCCTCTCTAGATACACCTTCTAGCTGTACAATATAGCCCTGCTTTTCACTATTATTCATTAATCATTAGCCTTAAAGCTTTACACATAGTGATATCATGAAGAGTGTTGCAGCATTTTACTTCTTAATGTACTGTTTTTTTTGCTTGCATATCGAATTTTGGTGATGCCAGTCCATATTCTATATTTAAATAATCTCAGCTTCAGTCACCTAAACAGGCTGAGATGCGGCACCACATACACAGTATGAGCACAGGGAAGACCTTAGCATGTATAACCCCTTTATTAATCAGTGTGGGATCACACCAGTTGGCAATGCTGTAAATAATTTTGTGGAAAATCTGTAAAACAAATCAACATTGAATCATGTGATATTGGGGCAGAGTCATCTGGTTTTCTTGTGAGTTATGAATAGAAAGAAAAGTAAATGATTTTGAAGTCCACAGAAAAAGATAGAATACATTGTGGATAATATACCTCAGCTGCTGCTGAATCTCATATTAAGACACCTCAGCTGTTACAGAGCCACAAAATGCACACTTCTGCTACTGCAGAACATCATAATATGACAAAAACACTGCTACAGAAACTGGTAGCATACACCTAGGCTGCAACAGAACCATATATTAGACACCTCAGTTGCTACAGAACCTCATAACACACAACTCAGCTGCTGCAGAACCTCATAATACATCCCGCAGCTGCTGCAGAACCTCACAATACAGCTCTGCTGCTGCAGAATCTCATCCTAAGATATCTCAACTGTTGCAACACTGTATAATACACACCTCAGCTGCCACAGAAAATCATAATACAACAACATTGCTGCTTGCTGCAGAACTTAGTAATACACACCTCAGCTGCTGCAGAATCTTATACTAAGACACCTGAGCTGTTGCAAAGCCACATAATACACTCCTAAGCTGCTGCAGAACATCATAATACAAACCTCAGCTGCTGCAGAATCTCATTATACACAACCCAGCTGCTGCAAAAGCTCATAATACACATCTCAGTTGCTGCAGAACCTCATGATACCTCAGCTGCTTCAGAGCCTCAAAGTATGCACCTTAACTGCTGCGGATCCTCATAATATACAATTCAGCAGCTGCAGAACCTCATCAAACACAGCCCAGCTGCTGAAGAGCCTCATAATACACACCACAGATGCCACAAAACATACAGTCGGTATGGAAAGTATTCAGACCCCTTTAACCCCTTCATGACCCATCCTATTTTGACCCTAAAGACCTTGCCATTTTTTGCAATTTTGACCAGTGTCCCTTTATGAGAGAGATTTTAGGCTTCATGTTAGTGGTATATTTAGGTTGATAATTTTTGTGTTTATTTGTGAAACAAATTGGAAATATGGCAAAAATGTTGAACATTTTGCAATTTTCAAATTTTTAATTTTTATTCTGTTAAGTCAGAGAGTTATGTAACACAAAATAGTTAATAAATCACATTTCCCACATGTCTACTTTACATCAGCACAATGTTGGAAAAAAATGTATATTTTGTTAGGAAGTTATAAGGGTTCAAAGTTCATCAGCAATTTCTCATTTTTCCACCAAAATTTGCAAAACCATTTTTTTTTGTGACAACATCACATTTGAAGTCCCTTTGAGGGGTGTATATGACAGAAAACACCCAAAAGTGACACCATTCCAAAAACTGCATCCCTCAAGCTACTCAAAACTACATTCAAGAAGATTATTAACCCTTCAGGGGCTTCACAGGAACTAATACAACATGGTAGGAAAAAATTAACATTTTAATTTTTCCAACAAAAATGTTTTTTTTAGCCTCAATTATTGCATTTTCACAAAGGTAAAAGCACAAAAAGGACCCTAAAATGTGTTGGTCAATTTCTCCTGATTACGTCAATACCCCATATGTGGTGGAAAACTACTGTTTGGGCGCACGGCAGGGCTCGGAAAGGAAGGAGCGAAAATTGATTTTTTGAATGGAAAATTAGCTGCAATTGTTAGCGGATACCATGTTGCATATGGAGAGTCCCTGTGTGCCTAAACATTGGAGCTCCCCACAAGTGACCCCATTTTGGAAAGTAGATACCCCAAGGAACTTATGTCGATGCACAGTGAGAACTTTGAACCCCCATGTGCTTCACAGATCGATCAGTAAAGATGAAAAAGTACTTCTTATTTTCACAAAAATGAATTTTTTCATTTTCACATGGACAACAGGATAAAATGGATCCAAAACATTTTTGGGCAATTTCTCCTGAGTACACTGATACCTTATATGTGGTCATAAACCACTGTTAGGGCACACAGCCGGGCTTGGAAGGGAAGGAGTGACTTTTTGAATGGAAAATTAGCTGCAATGGTTAGCGGATACCATGTCGCATGTGGAGATCCCATGTGTGCCTAAACATTGGAGCTCCCCCACAAGTGGCCCCATTTTGGAAACTAGACCCCGAAAGGAACTTATCTAGATGCAAGTGAGCTCTTTGAACCCCCAAGATCTTCATACATTGGTTCGTAAAAATGAAAAAGTATTTTTTTTTCACAAAAATTTTCTTTTAGCCTCAATTTTTTCATTTTCACATGAACAACAGGATAAAATGGATCCTAAAATGTGTTGATCAATTTCTCCTGAGTACACAGATACTTCATGTGGCGGAAAACCAATGTTTTGGCACACGGCAGGGCTCTGAAAGGAGAAAGTGACATTTTGGAACACAGATTTTGATGACATAGTCTGTGGGTGCAATGTCCTGTTTGGATAGCCCCTGATTTGCCTAAACAGTGGAAACCCCCACAAGTGACAACATTTTGAGTTCACTGCCACAGGGAGCTGTGGTGACTCAATGAGTGACATCACCACTCCCCTGTTGCAGTCTCTGACTGCCGCAGGTGAAGTAACTTACCGAGTCCTTGCATTCAGTGTGACTGCAGACTCTGCAGGGAGAGGACGCATGTTCTCTCGCTGCAGACTTTAGATCAAGGATCGTGGAGGGTTATGTGGGAGTAATAAAGATGGAGTTGAGATATATTGTGGCACCCCAGAGTCATAGTGCCACAGTGTCACCATTGAAGTAAGGTGATTCCCTGTAGGGTATATAATAAAAAACAAACATGCGGCGCCAATCTCAGCGCGTTACCAATGTAACTCTCTGGTGCCCTTTTAAATGAAGTTTTATGCACTCACCTCTTGCCATAAAACTTCAAGCATATGGTTTTTCCAAAGCCTCCTCACGCTTTGGATATTTATCCGGGTCTGCTGCTCGCCTTGAATTGATCCTGTATTGGGTCCTGCCACGGATTCCCACAGGCATAAAGGTTCAATAGGAAGTGATCCAATTCTATAGTGGCCGCGCTCCCCGTGGTAATGATTTTAAGAACTTCTTGTCCACAAAAAATTTTATTCCTCAAAACATGTGAGGTATCTGAGATACCTGAGGAAGGCGGTTGTCTCCGCCGAAACGCGTTGTATCCGTTTTTTATATTCTCGCATGTTTTGAGGAATAAAAATTTTTTGTGGACAAGAAGTTCTTAAAATCATTACCACGGGGAGCGCGGCCACTATAGAATTGGATCACTTCCTATTGAACAGTGTCACCATTGTTAGGTGTCACCAGAGAGCAGTAAGGGGTTTTCCACTCAGGCAACACTCAAACAACACCAACACCTCCCAGACAGAAGGGGGAGACCAAGCCCGGCTTCAGGGTGAGCTCCCCTATACATTCTGGTCTGGGAGGAAGAGGACAAATTCTGTGCAAACTGAGAACCAGACCTGGGTGTAAATGAGCTGTGCCAGGCTCATCCCAAGGTCCACTGCTGAACACGAGGCCTAAGGCTAGTGTCTGAGGAAATAAAAGAGAAAGAAACCTACCGGGCGGCTGCATCACCCTGTGCTTCCCCTCCACGAGAGGAACAACGCAAGAACGGACACCGGAGTTCGAGGCTGTGCAGGTTCACACAAACCGACAGTCAACACTGGAGAGTGGGGGACTCCAGATTCCGGTACTAGGGACACAGCAATGTATAGAATCCAATAACACTGACTTCCCAGGGTGGGGTAAAAAAGTGAAGGACTCAAGTTGCCTGTTATACTGGTAGACGCAGACAGACACAGGGCCGGCAGCCTAGCTTAAGCAACTGCAGGGGCCCAAACACAAGCACAGTGAGGAAGCCAATACGACCCGCCCAGGTTAGAATTACCTCAAACTGCTCTCCAGACTCCGTGGACAGTTTATAACATCTGCCTTAACTCCAATAAAGAGACTGAGAAAACACATATCAGTGAGTCTGCCTATTGATTGCGCCTGTTGCCCTGTGCTCTATAACAGAACCTTATACCTGCAGAGCCGCCGACTACCAGCACCGTGGGGAGCTGCAGCAAAGTAAGTGACTGTGTGAATCATGATCCCTCACAAAGACCCATCCAATCCCACCACTCCAGCCCTGGGGACCCTCAGCCCTACCCGAGAAGGGCTTACCATCCACGCTGCCCCAAGTCACCGTCCACAGCAGGAATACGGCAGCAGTGGTTCTACTGACCACATACCCCAGGTGGCGGCACAACAAATCCCTGTAAATACCCCTTTTTGGACTGAATTCAGGCCATAGGATGAGATCACAACTACCGTGATACCCCAGTGAGACAGCACCGGTTCGGCACCCATGTACCCCATAGCCTGGGGGTGCATCACTATTTCGTAGAGATTCCTAATAGTGGGGTTTAACATTAGTCTGATATTATGAATCTCTGGCTTTTAGTGCCAGCTGCCAATAAAAAAGCTGTAATTAATCCATTTATTACCTATTTTGCCCACCGGCACTAGGCAACTGGAAGGGTCTGGGTACAGCACCAGAATATGGCGCCTTTAATGAATATGCAATTTTGTGGGGTAGCTCTGGGCTGCAATTTGCAGCATGGAGGCCCCAGAATGTTTGGGCCTGTCCATGCTGAGGAATTCCAGCCCCCAGCTGCCAAGTTGTACCTAGCTGGCAACCAAAAATATGGCACAGCTCCATGTATTTTTTTAGTTGTAGAAATAATTAAAAAAAAAAAACACATGAGCTACGGGATATTTTTAGTTGCCAGGTACAACTTGATAGCTACGGACTACCACCCACCCCCAGCTGCCTAGTTGTACTTGGCTGTCAATCAAAAATACAGCGAAGCCCGACATAATTTTTTTAATAGAAATTATTTTGGAAAACAAAAAATGACATGGAGCTTCACTATATTTTTGGTCCAGCCAGGTACAACTAGGCAGCTGGGGGCTGTTATCCTCAGTATGTAGAGGCCCAAGCATTCTGGATCCCCAATGCTGCATATTGCAGCCCACGGCTGCCCCAGAAAATGGCACATTCATTGAAGCGCCACTTTCTGGTGCTGTACCCAGACACTTCCAGTTGCTCTGGTGCCAATGGCAAACTGGGTAATAAAGGGGTTAATGCCAGCTTTTTTATTGGCAGCTGGCACTAAGACCAAAATTCATAATGTCGGGCCAATGTTAGACCCGGCCATAAGGAATTTTAGTAAATAGTCAAAAAATACACCACACAGAGTAAAATCTTTTTATTAGAAAAAAACACAAATAAAATTCAGACTCCATCTTTATGACTCCCACATACCCTTCAACGTAGTTGAAAACGATGGTCCCACGATGCTTGATCGCTTCTGTGTCTTGCTAAATTTACCTGGATCGGGGCAGAGCCCGTACTTACGTAGCGCTCACTGACTTACAAATCAGGCATGAACAATAATATTCTTTATAGCAAGATTAAATTTATTTGTTTACAAAGTAGCACATGAATTGTCATCAATTGAATACATGCTTAACATAAAGTATACCAATTATACCTAGACTTAATTATAGCGAATAAGCGCAATACTTTTACCGTGTATTGTAGCTGCTTGACCTTCGTCATCGGGGAGATCACGATCAGGGAGATCAACACCACGGCTTGCTTCACAGAGACATCCATCCATGTTGGCCTCTGGAAAGCTTTTCCTCCCCCTCACTGACTGTGACCAGCTTCAATTTATACTATCCCTGATCACGCACTGATGGCATGATCCAGCCGTGACCATCAGCCACAGGATATTCACTTCCTCCTGTCACTGGCTGTGCAACACATACATCTGTTTTCCTGTCCTCCTGTCCTAGGATGTGGTTTCCTGTCACAGGATGTGGTTTCCTGTCTCAAGAAATTTAGCTCAGCTCATGGTTTCACCATACCAGCACAATGTTAAGAAAAATTCACCCTTTCATATTTCAACAGAGTACTGATCATTTATTGAATGAATGATAAGGCCTGTGGTCACTATATTCTATTTATGATTACCTGTTCTATACCTATTCTATCCACATCCACACGCCATTCTTATCACATTGGTATCACACTCTGCAGCAAGGGATCAAGCATCCTCTTGTTGCAGTCTATGGGATCACGGTGATTGTGCACTGTATGGCAATGATCTGCCATACAGTCAACATCATTATGACCACAGAGACTACAACAAGAGGACACTTGATCCTAGTTGTAGTCTCTGGGATCATAGTGATCATGCATTGTATGGCAGAACATTTCTATGCAGTGCACAATCACTGTGATCCCAGAGACTACAACAAGAGGACACATTGATCCTTTGTTGCAGTCTCTGTTGTCATAGTGATGGTGCACTGTATGGCAATGATCTGCCATACAGTGCACCATCACTGTGATCCCACAGACTACAACACGGGATCAAGTGTCCTATTGCTGTAGTCAATGGGGTCACAGTGATTGTGCACTGTATGGCAGATCATTGCCATACAGTACACAACCACTGTGAACCCAGAGACTACAACAAGAGGATAATTGATCCCTTGTTGTAGTCTCTGGAGTCATAGAGATGATGCACTGCATGGCAGATCATTTTTATGCAGTGCACAATCACTGTGACCACAGAGACTACAACAAGAGGACACTTGATCCTTTGTTGCAGTCTCTGTTGTCATAGTGATGGTGCACTGTATGGCAATGATCTGCCATACAGTGCACCATCATTCTGATCCCACAGACTACAACACAGGATCAAGTGTCCTATTGCTGTAGTCAATGGGGTCACAGTGATTGTGCACTGTTTGGCAGATCATTGCCATACAGTACACAACCACTGTGACCCAGAAACTACAACAAGAGGATACCTGATCCCTTGCTGTAGTCTCTGGAGTCATAGTGATGATGCACTGCATGGCAGATCATTTCTATGCAGTGCACAATCACTGTGACCACAGGGACTACAACAAGAGGACACTTGATCCTTTGTTGCAGTCTCTGTTGTCATAGTGATGATGCACCTATGGCAATGATCTGCCATACAGTGCATCATCACTATGACAACAGACTACAACAGGAGGAAACTTGAGCCCTTGTTGTAATCTGATGTCATAGTGATGGTGCACTGTATGGCAGATGATTGCCATACAGTGCCCCATCAGTGTGGGAAACCCCAGTCTTAAAGATCGCATGATCTCTGATGCTTGGGTCAGATGACCTGACATTGCCATGGCAACGTCAGGTTACCATGTTGATCGGCTCATCGTAATTACTTTACAAGGGTGGCACGGTGGCTCAAGTGGTTAGCACTGCAGCCTTTGCAGCACTGAGGTCCCAAGGTCCTGGGTTCAATTCCCACCAAGGACAACATCTGCAAGGAGTTTGTATGTTCTCCCCATGTTTGTGTGGGTTTCTTCCCACATTGCAAAGACATACTAATAGGATGTTTAAATTGTGAGCCTCAAAAGGGACATCATTACTGATGTATGTAAAATGCTATGGAATTAATAGTACTATATAAATGAATAAATATTATTATTATTACAACGAGCTGATCATCACCGAGGAGAGGTAAGTGACATTGTGCTACCTCTTCCCGGACCCCAAGTGCTGTGATCATAAGCACTTAGGGGGTGACAGAGCCCCTGAAGCATGGCAGCAGTGCAGAACAGTGTGCCCACCACCACCTGCTTCTGCCCTGTGCTTCTCTGCAGCCCGATCTCCCTGCATGGAGAACAAACTACAGAGGAGCAATCTGACAGCGGGGAATAGCGATCACATAGCGGATCGCTGTTCCCAGCTGTCAGATCACTCCTGTGCAGCCTGATCTCCATGCAGGGAGATCAGGCTGCAGAGAAGCAGAGGGCAGAAGCTAACGGCGGCAGGCACAGTGCCCTGCACTGCCAACATGATGCTTCATCTGATGGGAGTGATCATCACAGAGGTGCCGCCAATCATCAACTATTGTAAATATAGTTAGATTTTTTTATTTTGCACCCTCCCCCACCCTGTAGCCATGTTGAAACCCTAAATCTTATTCTAACTTTTGTCCTAGACATGCCCTTACTGGCAGGTTTTTAATTGCATTCAGTGGCATACACTCCCATACACGCAAATTCACACCGCACCCAGAGGCAGTAGGTTAGGACCCAGTAGGATGAGACACCTTGACGCTGGTTACCAGGCTCACATGCTATGGCCATCACATCTGCTAAGTTCTCATTTTTTTCTCCATGTACTCTTAAGTAGTTTTCTATTGTGTCTTATGCCCTGTTCACACTTTGCCATTAGCATTTATTAGCCAGTATGCTTTTTCTCAAAAAAATATTTTTGTCTAGAGTGCAGCACAATCTTCTCTTTTTTCTTAATATATGTTTTCTAGCTAGCACCTAATACAGAGTGTCACCGGTCATCATCTATTGTAAATAAAGTTATATTTTTTGACTGTGCATGCTCCCCCGCCCTGTAGCCATGTTGAAACTCTACATCTCATTGTAACTTTGGTCCTAGACACGCCCTTACTGGCAGGTTTTTAAAGGCATTCAGTGGCATACACACCCATACAAGCAAATTCACACCACACGCACAGGAAGTAGGTTAGGTCCCGGTAGGATGAGACACCTTGACGCTGGTTATAGGGCTCACATGCTATGGCCATTGCATCAGCTAAGTTCCCATTTATTTCTCAATGTATTCTTAAGCAGTTTTCTATTGTGCCTTATGCCCTTATCACACTTTGTCCATTAGCATTCATTAGCCAGTCATGCTATTTCTCAAAAAAATATTTTTTCTAGCTAGCACCTAACACAGAGTTGCTTCACAGTTTGATCGTGAAAATAATTTAAAAAATCACATTTTCTCCACAAAAATATTCTTTGAGCTAATTTTTTTTTATTTTCATAAGTGTAGCAGGAGAAAATAGACCCCAAAATTTGTTGCGTAATTTCTTCTGAGCACGCCAATACCCAAATGTGGTGGAAAAAACACTTTTTGGGTGCACAACAAGGCTCGTAAAGGAAGGAATAGCGATTTTGGAGCACAAATCTTGATGGAATGGTTGTGCATTCATGTGGTGTTTGATTAGCCTTTGATCTACCTAAACAATGAAATTACCCCACAAATGACCCCATTCTGGAAACTAGACCCCTATGGAGTTTATCTAGATGTATGATGAGCTCCTTGAACCCATAGATGCTTCACAGAAATTTACAAGACAGAAAGGTGAAAATTAAAAAATTATTTTTCCACGAAAATATTGTTTAAGCACCAAATATTTTCCTTTTCCCCAAGGATAGGAGGGGATATTGGACCCTAAAATTTTATACAATTTCTCCTGAGTACGCTGATTTTCCATATCTGGTGGGAAACCACTGTTTTGAGCGCATGGCACGGCTCGAGAGGGAAGGAGCGCCATTTGACTTTTGTGGTATATATTTTACTAATATAATTTGGGGACTCAATTTATAGAGGTCCTAAGTGCCAGAACAGCAAAAAAAAACCTCATGGAAATTACACCCCTCTGAGAGCTCATCTATAAGTGTGGTGACAACTTTACTCAGTATCCAGATTACCGGGCACCACTTGTCCTCTGTCCTCCAGTCCCTCGCTTGGGGATCACTCCTCTGCTGGAGATACACTGCTCACCGCTGCTCATCGGCTTCATCGCTGGGACCGGGCCCTCTCAGGTGCACTTCCCGGTCATAGAGTACACTTCCAATATCAACGCACGTAGAGATTGGTAGCACTCACCAGACCAGGGTGTAAAAAGACTTTATTCTTTATCTTTTCTCATAAAAATGTGGCGGCTCAGGTGGATGTGCAGGGGATTATAGCGGGAGGATGGGGGGTTTTCAAAAACAATGGGCCGTTTTGCGCCTCCTGTCGGCACTTCTACGGGTTGCAATGTCTGTGGGTGTAACTTTCCATCATTTAAACCCACCTAATTCATTAACATTAACTATTTGTGTGCAAGGCAGGTGCTTAAGAGGCACCTTAAGAGTTCCAGATCTGCAAAACAATGGAACTTATTCTCTGAGAAGCTACAAAAAAGAATCCTACCTGTACGAGATGAAGTGAAACAAACAAAAAGGCACAAATTTATTTGTGATAAAAGGGACTATGACCAAGGTCAAATTTTCAATTGGTCTAAACAAAGAACTGACCCCGTTAATAGAGAGGAAAAAACATATGTGACAAAAAACAGGGGTCGGAGGGGAGTAAAAACAATAATAAAAAAAAAAGAGAGGGTACTTCACCACAGACTTAAGAGTCTGAGGATGCATATAAAGGCAGAAAATCTGCCCCTGGGAACAACACAGGAAACCAGAGTGTCCGTTAGGAGGCGCACAAGTAGGGGCAAGGGGAGGGGGAAGTGTAAACACAGGTACCAGGAAAAAAACAGGTATCCTGAAGGGATAGCCCAGAACTGCCCCACAAAATTCAAGGCCGCTTTACACACACCAACTTATCTGTCTAACTTCTGAACATCTTACTGGTTGCAGTGAAATCATGGACACATTGTTCCATTTGTACACAGCCACAAAATGTAACAATGTGTCCATGATTTTACTGCAACCAGAGATCTGTTCACAAGTTGGTCAGATAAGTTGGTGTGTGTAAAGCGGCCCTCAGTCTTAAAGTCATGTGCTAGTAATATGGTAATTAATCTAACTGACCACCATCTAACAAATGATTTAATGTCTGTCTGTCTGATCTGTCAAAGGGCCTGGCTATTGTGTCCCAGAAAACTTTGATTTTGCAGAATTTAGAGTGGATCTATTCAAAAGCAACTAGGAAAATGCATCTTCATAAGTATTTTGAGATGCAGGCTGAAACAAAAACCTTCAATGAGAAGAAAAAAAAGAACCACCAATGAAGCTGGACATTTAGGGTTTAATCCCTTATGTTCCAATTTATTGGAGGTGAAAGAGGATGTAATGAGTCTTTTAAGTATCACAAGTAATAAAGCTGCTTCTGGACCATTAGGTGTGATAAAAGAGAGTGAACCTTTTATAGGAGATTTAAAATCCATATTTTATCCTCTAACAACCCAGGCTAACATAATTGATTTATTTCAGGAACAGGTGGCAAAAGATGTAGAAGCTCTGTTCTATGAGAAGACCCCACGAAATTTGGAGAAGGGTGAGTGGGAAGCCTTAAAGGTGGGAATATAGTGTTGTTAAAAAAAATGGATTACATGAAGGAGGCACAAAGACAGTTGTCTGATGCAAAGACATATAAGATTCTGAATAATGACCCCATGATTAAACTTAGAGAGAAGTTGAGGACCTTGTTGAAAAAACATGTTTTGAAGGTATTCTACAATGAAGGAAGGAGCAATTTTACCTTGATTTACTAATTAACAAAATTGGTATTATCTAATAAAACCAAAGTCAGAACGAAACAGCCCAGAAAAGAGACAATTTGTAGGGGTAACTTTCTATGACGACCCCTGTTACGGTACCACTTGTGCGGTTGCCACCATTGATGAGTGAAATCGGACATACTATAAAGACGATGATTTCCTGGAGCCGCTTAAAGGGGTTCATGCTGAGAGGGTATTGTGCTTGCCTCATATGTAACGGGAAAGCCTGTTAAGGATTCACAGAGACCAAGGGTGAAAGGTAGTTTAAAGCTTCTTGTCAAAAATTGTCGGATGCATGAGATTGGATTATACTGTGAAGTGGTTTTTAATGACATGGGTCTTAATGCCTTTAGTCATTGATCGTATGGAATCTGTGGGTGTAACTGTCATCGTTTAAACCCACTAGTTCGTTGTGTTAATATGCAAATTATTTGGGGGTGTTCAAAATTCAGATTGATAATATTGAATAGCATCAATTTTAAAAAAACAATTAACATGTATTTAGTTATGTAAAAATGAAAGTTAATTTGATTTGTGATAAAATGGGCACAAGCTTCAAGTCATTTGTAGAATACTTGAATATGATAAAAACATGATATGTAGTATAGCATAATAAAAGAGAGGAGGGTACATAGAATTCCAACTTAAGTGATGGAATAAAGAGAGAAATCGCCCTGGAAATTGAACCACTAGCCACAAGACTACTATTTTGGCCAAGCAGGGTAATCATACACACATACAAAAAAGATCCGCCTAAATACCAAATGCTACGCTTAAGAATTAAGTAGTAAATCAGAATTAAGATCATAAGCGGTACATGACTAAGGGCCAGTTAAATTGCCAGAGTTCCTTTTGTTAAGCAAAAATAAAGTGAAGTATGCGAAACCCAGAATGTACAGAAGATGGAAATAAATGCAGTAGGTAAATTAAAGGAGAAAAATTTATATTCAATTTAGGTTATGATGGTAATATGCCACGGCTTAAAATGTTAATTGGCATTTGTCGTGACAAAAGCCTGTAATATGGTTCGCAGAAAACTTATGCGTGATCATAGAGTGTAATAAATTGGGGAGCATGATATAAAAAATGTATTATATGACAAGATAAAAGTGTTGACAAACGACCCAAAAGAATGTTAAATTTGGGGAACTGTAATTTTTGACCCAAATATTGAGTAACAGGTGAAAGATGGCCATTAGGTACATTAAAGTGTAAGCTTACTTTTTGTACCAACCAAAATGTAGTTAATGTGATTTTGCCACTTTTGAAAACATGTAGGTGAGGATTTGGCATCTATATGGTAAGATTAGTAGAACTGTAGATTTAGACAAGTAGGTTTGGAACTGGTATATAGAGACAGAGACGACTCATAATAGAACAAAAGTAAGTTTTTAGGTTGATAAGTGTAGGTGAAAGAAATGCCCCCGAAGGAGGTAATCTACACAGCTGCTCCTCTAGCAAGAAGCCAAATGGATCATGAGGCTGAGAGCCCAGGATCCACTTGGTTATCATGATAAGAATGATTTGTCAGCATTTTTGTTTAAAAAAAAGAAGTGGATGATTTACAGTGCCTACAAGTAGTCTTCAACCCCTTTCAATTTAGCTGGTGACACATGCGGAATTAACTTGGCATTGTGACATTTGGACTGTAGATCAGCCTGGAAGTGGGAAATGCACTGCAGCCAAAAATAATTTTTTTTTTTTTTTTTTAAAGCGTTAAAGTTAATTCAGAGGGTCATTTATTATTCAACCCCTCAAACCACCAGCATTCTGTTTGGTCCCCCTAAAGTATTAAGAAGTAGTTTAGGCACAAAGAACAATGAGCTTCACATGTGTGGATTAATTATCTCTTTTGCCAGCCTTTTCTGACTATTTAAGACCCTCCCCAAACTTGTGAACAGCACTCATACATGGTCAACATGGGAAAGACAAAGGAGCATTCCAAGGCCATCAGAGACAAGATCGTGGAGGGTCACAAGGCTGGCAAGGGGTACAAAACCCTTTCCAAGGAGTTGGGCCTACCTGTCTCCACTGTTGGGAGCATCATCCAGAAGTGGAAGGCTTATGGAACTACTGTTAGCCTTCACACAGCCTGGACAGCCTTTGAAAGTTTCCTCCCGTGCCGAGGCCAGGCTTGTCCGAAGAGTCAAGGCTAACCCAAGGACAACAAGGAAGGAGCTCCGGGAAGATCTCATGGCAGTGGGGACATTGGTTTCAGTCAATACCATAAGTAACGTACTCCACCGCAATGGTCTCCGTTCCAGACGAGCCCGTAAGGTACCTTTACTTTCAAAGCGTCATGTCAAGGCTCGTCTACAGTTTGCTCATGATCACTTGGAGGACTCTGAGACAGACTGGTTCAAGGTTCTATGGTCTGATGAGACCAAGATCGAGATCTGTGGTGCCAACCACACACGTGACGTTTGGAGACTGGATGGCACTGCATACACCCCAAGAATACCATTCCTACAGTCAAGCAAGCATGTGTGGGTGCAGCCAAGGGGCCTGGCCATCTGGTCCGCATCCATGGGAAGATGGATAGCACGGCCTACCTGGAGATTTTGGCCAAGAACCTCCGCTCCTCCATCAAGGATCTTAAGATGGGTCATAATTTCAACTTCCAACAAGACAACGACCCAAAGCACACAGCCAAGAAAACCAAGGCCTGGTTCAAGAGGGAAAAAATCAAGGTGTTGGAGTGGCCTAGTCAGTCTCCTGACCTTTAACCCAATTGAAAACTTGTGGAAGGAGCTCAAGATTAAAGTCCACATGAGACACCCAAAGAACCTAGATAACTTGGAGAAGATCTGCATGGAGGAGTGGGCCAAGATAACTCCAGAGACCTGTGCCGGCCTGATCAGGTCTTATAAAAGACAATTATTAGCTGTAATTGCAAACAAGGGTTATTTCACAAAATATTAAACCTAGGGGTTGAATAATAATTGACCCACACTTTTATGTTTAAAATGTATTAAAATTCAACTGAGCAACATAACTTTTTGGTTTGTAAGATTTATGCTTCTGTTAATAAATCCTACTCTCGTTTGCAGTTTGAAGGCTCTAACTTATTGGCATCTTATCAAACCAGCTAAATCTGCAGGGGTTGAAGACTACTTGTAGGCACTGTATATGATATTCTATAATGGGATAGATAATGTAGCAATTTAATTGTAATCACTTGTAGAACACTTATTATTAGAACTGTCAGTACTATATATTATGTAATTTTATCATTCTGGCATTGTATATGCCTCTTAAGCACCTGACTTGCACATAAATAGTTAATTTTAATAAATTAGGTGGGTTTATGATGGGAAGTTGCACCCGCAGCCATTGCAACCCATAGAAGTGCCGACAGGAGGCGCGAAATGGACCATCATTTTTGAAGACCCCCATCCTTCCCCCTATACCCCCCATGCACAGCTACCTGAGCTGCCACATTTTTATGAGAAAAGATAAAGAATAAAGTCTTTTTACACCCTGGTCCGGTGAGTGCTGCCAATCTCTATGTGCGTTGATATCGGTGGTGACAACTTTATCTCTGAGAAACATCCATGTTATTAAACGCAACGAATGTTGCAGAAGTAAAAATTGCAAATAAGCCCTTGTAGAGCTAAGTACATTATAATGCTCATACACTGAGCCCAGCTCGTGCTTCTGAGCTCAACTTACTGCGATCTTTGGGAGTCAGAATAAACAAATCAGCAGCAGTTGAATAATTGACTTTATTACTATTTTTACACTGTTCACCTTGCAGTATTATTCATCAGGTTAGCACATTCACAGCGATACTAGACTTATATCAGGTTTTTTTTAGGTTTGGTTACTATCATACTGAACATGCTTTTTTTTACAAGATAAAGGATTTTTGCATCAATGGCTTTTAAAGGATGTATCGTAGTTTTTTTTTATTTTTCTGCCGACAGTTATGTGAGGGCTTATTTTTTTGGGATGAGTTGGAGTTTTTATTGGTACTATTTTGGACCACATAATGTTTTTTTATTACTTTCTATTCCGCTTTTTGTGAGGCCAAATCAACAGAAATTCAGTGATCGTTTTTCTTTTCTTACGGCATTCACTGTATCGTAAAAGTGATAAGACAGCTTTATTCTTCGGGTCAGTACATTTACAGCCATACCTCCTAAATGCTGCAATCACTATTGATCGCAGCATTTAAAGGGTTCAATTACCCAATGCGGTGCAGGCACCACTCCTGGAAGTGAGTGCCAAGTCTCAGCTTTAAGTTCAGCTGATGATCATGAAGCACAGTGGTGGACGCAAAATTGCCATGACATACTGGTTTCCTCATGGGTCGGGAAGGCACAGGATTTAATTACATATCCAGTACATCAAGGCTCAGAAAGAGTTTAATGAATGACCTCTATAACTGTATACAGCTTGCTATGTTAATAAAATACTCAGCTTTTCAATGCATGCTGGATTTTTGAACAACCCATTTAATTTACGACTTTCACATAAAGTTTGTGACAACCCTGTGTCTACTATGAACATAAAAGCAACGTAACATGATTGTTTAATGTCTTAAAATGTAATAAAGCAATGTTCAGCCTAAAAGCCTTTAAAATTACCACTATAGATGAACATGTTTGCCAACTTCAAATTTGGCACGAACATTGCAGATTGCGTTCAGGTTTTGGAAACCCGAGCAATTTCCAAAAAAGTCGACAAACGCAGATTTGTTCGGTGAGTGATCGGATTAAAAAAAAACATTATTGCATTTAAGTGATGTTTTTATCCTACCTTCTGCCAGTGTAGGTTAGCGGGCAGGACTTATTTGATGAGGGTAGTTGTGGGGAGAGGTCAGAGGAGCGTTACATTAAATTTTTTTCCCCCGCACTTTTTGTGTAGCTGTTCCTGGCCGTTAGCCAATCAGGGTGCATAAAACATCCACAAGTTGAAGACACAAGGACTTTTGTCATTGGCTGTCTTATTTCATTGTCTGCCAAAGTCACATATCCTTAGGGATATTAGAAGCAGCCATTTGAGGTCATCACCATTTTCAGAGAGTTACTGCTAGGGACAGTACTGCTGTCGTTCTGTGCTGCTCCGTCCGTGTTATACAAACAAATAGCTAGATAATTGATCACTTTTTAGATAGAATAGGAGGGCGAGAGGGTCCATCCAGACATAGGCATTTTGTGATGAGAACAAGTGTGATTCCTAAATCTGTGTGGGTTGGCAAAGTCACATTTTTGGCATACAGGAAGAGATTGCCAGATCTTTTAGTTTCCACTAAAAGGGCTATGTTTTACCTCTAACCTGTGATTCTCAAATCCTTTAGTTTGCCTTAAGAAAGCATTTTTTTTGCCTCTAACCTGTGATTCTCAAATTTTTCAGTTTCAAGTAAGGCTACGTACACACAGTGCGTATTTGCTTCATATTCTTGCGTTTTCCTGCATTTACGCAGCGTTTTTTTATACATGCGTAAATGCAGTGAAATGCAATTCCGGATACGCAGTCCAGGAAAACCCATGGGTTTTGCCAAAATGCGTTCACATATTGCACTTTTGTGCATTTTTTTATGCACGCACTTTCACTGCAAAAGCATGTGCGTAAAAAAAATAGACATATGAATTCTTTGCGCATTTCCCTGTGCACTTTTCCCATAGCACACATGATAAAATGGGCCTGAGGAAAGCGCACAAAAGAGCACTGTGAATGCAGATGCACTTTTTGACCCCGTACGCGCGTAAAACAGCGCAACTGCAAAAAAAGAACAGAAATGCGCACCTTGTGAACGTAGCCTTAACAGGCTCTGTTTGGCCTTTAACCTGTGATTCTGAAATCCTTCAGTTTCCACCAAAAAGGTTATGTTTAACCTCTAACCTGTGATTCTCAAATCCCTCAGTTTCCCCTTAAAAGGGTATTTTTGGCCTGTAACGTGTGATTCTGAAATCCTTCTGTTTCCCTTAAAAAGGCTCTCTTTGGCCCCTAACCTGTGATTCTCAAATCCTTCAGTGTCCCCTTAAAAAGGAATTTTTTGGTCTGTAACCTGTGAGTCTCAAATCCTTCAGTTTCTCATAAAAAGGCATTTTTTTGGTCTCATCAATTGCTTTCCAAATCTGTGTGTATAAAAGATGAGTGGAAAATTCCAAGGTTGGGGTGGAAAGGGGAAGGGAAAAAAGGTTGTTGGAAAGGGGAGTAGGCTTGGTGTTGGAGGTGTACATGGGGTAATGGCTACTGCAAATATTACTGAAAGCTGTAGTAACTAAAAATGTGCTCGCCATTGCATCCCCAGTGAAGAGACAACTTCTGTTGCTGGACAGACTCGGTTTTCCTCCAGCAAAGTGATGTGAGTTGTGCATGAGGCCCAGTTTTTGATACAGTTCATAGAAACCTCTGCATCAAGAGGCCTGACCTCCTATTTCGCCACCTCAACATCACAAATAGTACAATCCTCAGAAATGGTGCCCTAATTATCCATATGTCACCCTGTGTCACAACTCTCCAACCACACAAATGATTGTGGGGAAACATAGATGGGCAATTCTGCAGAGATCTCCATACATACTATTCCATTGGCATCAGAGGTCTGCTCCAAAGATTCACATTCTCCAGAGGAGGAAAGCATCTGTACTTGCGGCACCCCTGCGGTGGATTGCCACAGGACCCACCGGTGCTGGGAGAGATGTACACTTTGGCACACACAGCACCCAACACCTTCCACCCCAGACCTGGAGGGGAGCCCCACTGGCTGTCCTTAAGCCAGATCCCCTATAAAGATCCAGGCCTGAGGGGAGGAGTCAGTTAGTTCCAGGCAGTTAGCCAGTAGTCAGTCTGCAGTCTGCAGAGAACAGTTAGTGCTGAAGGAGCTGGTTGCTGGGAACAGGCCAGACCCAGAACCAGGAAGCTTGACCCAGCTATGCAACGCCCTAGGGAGAGGAACAGAGGCCAGTGGAAGAAGTAGGAAAAAAAAAAGAAGGGAGCATATCTGGTATCCCTTTAGCCCACCCGGACACCGGAGTCCGAAGTTGCTATTCATCTAAAGTGTAGCAGAGAAAGCCCGTACCAACCCGGAGGATCTAGTCCCCCGGAAGTTACACCAAGTGAGACACCAAATCTAACCAAGCATAGGACCAGGGGCCCAAGAGGAGAATAGGGATCCCCACAGCAAGGTCCTTATTGTCGGCTGTGGAATAGCACCCTGAGAGGGAGAAAGAGCGGCAAGTTCAGTTACAGGCAAAACTTACCCCAATCACCGCACACGCTAACAGAGGAGGCCTCACAACTCTCCAAGGTGAACGTCCCAAGCTGCACCGAAACCTGGTTACCCTCCTGGACCGTGCCTGTTACCGGACATCAGTAAAAAGGTACCGAAACAGAGACTATTGTGTGTATGTGTGCCTGCAGCGTTCACAGCAGAACCGCTACTACTGCTCCCCTCATCCACCCCGCTGCCCTGAGGTAAAGCTCCACCTGTGGGGAGCAGTACTACCAAAGCTGCATTTACATCAACTTAGTGACCAGTCGCAGCGCTGGTTACACTATCACCAGGTACCACAGGTGGCGCACGTTACCATTCCCCCCATCATCATCACCCCCACCCCGCCATTGAGGGTCCAGGGCACGGAACCGGGAACCGATCAGCCGTGATCCCCCCACTAAAGTGACCCCCCTGTCCCGGTATCCAAGTATCCCCCACCCTGTCGACCAACTCACACTGATACCCAAAATCTGTTGGAGTGGGATCTGGGGACGGAGGATGTATGGTCCCTGCAGAATTCAGACCCTCGTCACCAGATGTTAACCCCTGGGTGTGGAGGTGATGAGGATGATGAGACTCAGATACCTGAGGAACACCCGCATTGTACTGTGCATTCACAGCAGGAAGTGGAGGAGGGTGACTCTCATGGCAATGAGTATGATAACAGAGAGGACTATTATGATGAGGTTCTACATCCCACTTAGGATGAACCCAGAGTCACGCAGCTGAGAAGCCTAGCAGAGGAGGAAGATGAGGAGGTTAGGTTGCGTGTTCCCTAACAGAGACTGAGGGCTGCAAGCATGACAAGCACTGCATCCTCAACCACAATTCTGGCTCTGTACAGTAGCGGTTGCGGGTCTATATTTGTTTGAGGCAGTAAGGGTTGCCTAGCCTTGGGCCTTTTTCACACCGCAAAACATGATCCAACTCACGTCATTTGCCAACTTTGTAGTCCAAAATTAAGTAGAGCAAAAATCCCAAGTATTTGACTAGTACATGCATGAACCACCCAGCACCCATGCGTTAGTCTGGCCCAGCACCATGTGTTAGTCTGGAAAAATTACTGTGATAAAACAGCCTAGCAGGCTTCTCATGAACTCTGTCCGCCGCATCAAAAGCATCTGCTGTTTCGTCTTCCTCCATCCGAGTGGCGAGTGTTGTCCGACAGGTGTCCTGCCGCAGGACCTCCACTTATTTATGTGCTACAGTCATGGAGACTGACAGACCCTCAATAGTTATGGAAGTGGACACGCCTGCTGGTTTGGACCAATCTCAAATGCCGAGCACACCACTTGTTTGACAACCCACCATAACATCTGAGCCTGCACCTCCTTTACACTGCAGCAGTTTGTCAGGTATACCCTTCCCCACACTGTCTCATCACAGCAACCATCCCTTGGTCCCACAGTTGTGGTCACGGAAAAGATTATTTCTTTCTACACATCCCAAAACAAAGAGCTTGAACTTCACCATCTCCCATTTGCTGGCCACAGAAATCCTGCCTTTCCGCCTGATGGTTACAGAAGGTTTCCAAAAGGTGATAGCCGTCGTAGACCCTCAGTATCAGTTGCCCAGTCATCACTACTTCTCGAAGCAAGCTGTGCCTGTGCTGCACCAGCATGTTGCAGACATCACCCATTCCTTGAGAAATTCTAGGTGTGACAGGGTGCATATCACCACTGACACCTGGACGCACAAACATGGCCAGGGGTGTTAAAATCTCCATCATTGGCTACTGGGTGACTCTGGTGGCTGTGGGCCAGGTGGGGAAGGGGCTACTTCCAAAGTCTTGAAATCCCCAAGACTTTTGGGACAAACGTCTACCTCTTCATCCAATGCTTCTTCCTCCTCCACTCCTCTAGGGCCTCTAGCGGAACCTTCAACCTCTTGCTTAATGTTCCAACAGTCCAGATAGAATCCCCTCACCTCTGTACTGCACTGCCAGGGCTCACCGTCATCAGGAAGTGTTGACATTAAAATGCCTTGGAGATGTGATTCACACAGATGAATTGTTGTGGACAGCTATGCAGGCGACTTTAAGCAATGGCTGTTTCCGCTAAACCTGGAGCCAGGGAAGGCAGTGTGCGATGACGGTGCGAACCTGGTGGAGGCCTTATGCTGGGACAAACTTACACAAGCACCGTGCTTGGCTCATGTCATTAACCTTCTTGTACAGCAATTCCTAAGCCACTATTCTGGCTTAAGAGAAATGATGGGAGTGCTGGTGTATCACGGTCCGCGCTGCTCCAGGGCTAAATAAAACTCACCAACGAGCCAGTCAAATTTTCATCCTTTTATTCCTCCTTCTCCTACGCGTTTCAGCGCCACACCCGGAGCCTTCCTCAGGGATATCACTCCCATCATTTATCTTGATTTATACCACTATCCAGTGGTGGGTGGAGGTCCTGCAGCAGCTTGGAACATTGTTTAAGGAACGCCTTCAAACCAGTTGTGGGGATCACAACTGGAACAGGTGAGCGGCTTCACAGCACCATCACACCATATCAGTGTCACTAGTGATAGGGCACTATTGCGCCTCTTGTCCCCCTCCCTATTTTATATTTTACACTATTCTGGCTTGGATGAGCTGGTACACAGGGCACATTCACTGGGTGCTCACTTTCACCATTCTCACTCCATGGCTCATCACCTGGCATCGCTACAGAGGTCTTTTGGACAAACAGTTAATCGTTTGATATATGATGTGTCGACATTAGTGATGAGCGAGCATGCTCGCCACTACTCGGTACTCGCACGAGTATCACTACTCGGGCGACTCGCCGAGCACCGAGTAATCTCGCGATACTCGTGCTGTGCTCGTGGTCGTCATCTCTCCATGTTGGCGCTCTTTTGAGAGCCAGCCCACGTGCAGGGATTGGCTGACAGACCACTGCAATGCCACAGCCCTGTTATTTGTGGCATAGCAGTGATTGGCCGCCCTGCACAGCGTCACCGAGCCTTTATAACTCCCGGCGCGCTGTGCTCGGCACACAGCCATCCAGACAGTGAGTGTAGGGAGAGTGTCTGCTGCTGATTAGGGACAGATTTGCGGCCCTCATAGGTTGATCCGGATCAGGGCTGCAAACTGCTGCTGACCACAACAGTCCTTCTCAGGACTAATCTAAGAGGACATAGGCAGGGTGATCCAGATCGGAGTCCAAGATTTCCAGTGACCAGAACAGTCCTTCTCAGGACTAATCTAGGAGGATCTAGGCAGGGTGATACAGATTGGAATCCAAGCTTTTCTGTGACCATTAGAGTCACCACACTCTTGTACTTAGTACCTTAATACAGGTTAGGGACTAAAATCCTCTCTTCAAACCATTACAGTCACCAGACAGGTGTACGCACTACCTTAATACAGGTTAGGGAACTAAAATCCTAACTCTTGTCATCAAAACAGTCACCAGACAGGTGTACGTACTACCTTAATACAGGTTAGGGACTAAAATCCTCTCTTCAAACCATTACAGTCACCAGACAGGTGTACGTACTACCTTAATACAGGTTAGGGACTAAAATCCTCTCTTCAAACCATTACAGTCACCAGACAGGTGTACGTACTACCTTAATACAGGTTAGGGAACTAAAATCCTAACTCTTGTCATCAAAACAGTCACCAGACAGGTGTACGTACTACCTTAATACAGGTTAGGGACTAAAATCCTCTCTTCAAACCATTACAGTCACCACACTGTTGTACGTCATACGTTTATACAGGTTAGGGAACTAAAATCCTAACTCTTGTCATCTCAACAGTCACCACACTGTTGTACGTCATACGATCATACAGGTTAGGGAACTAAAATCCTAACTCTTGTCATCTCAACAGTCACCACACTGTTGTAACGTCATACCCTTTATACAGGTTTGGGAACTAAAATCCTAACTCTTGTCATCTCAACAGTCACCACACTGTTGTACGTCATACCCTTTATACAGGTTTGGGAACTAAAATCCTAACTCTTGTCATCTCAACAGTCACCACACTGTTGTACGTCATACCCTTTATACAGGTTTTGGGAACTAAAATCCTAACTCTTGTCATCTCAACAGTCACCACACTGTTGTACGTCATACCCTTTATACAGGTTTGGGAACTAAAATCCTAACTCTTGTCATCTCAACAGTCACCACACTGTTGTACGTCATTTTGTTCATACAGGTTAGGGAACTAAAATCCTAACTCTTGTCATCTCAACAGTCACCACACTGTTGTACGTCATACGTTCCTACAGGTTAGGGATCTAAAATCCTAACTCTTGTCATCTCAACAGTCACCACACTGTTGTACGTCATACGTTCATACAGGTTAGGGAACTAAAATCCTAACTCTTGTCATCTCAACAGTCACCACACTGTTGTACGTCATACGTTCATACAGGTTAGGGAACTAAAATCCTAACTCTTGTCATCTCAACAGTCACCACACTGTTGTACGTCATACGTTCATACAGGTTAGGGAACTAAAATCCTAACTCTTGTCATCTCAACAGTCACCACACTGTTGTACGTCATACCCTTTATACAGGTTTGGGAACTAAAATCCTAACTCTTGTCATCTCAACAGTCACCACACTGTTGTACGTCATACGTTCATACAGGTTAGGGAACTAAAATCCTAACTCTTGTCATCTCAACAGTCACCACACTGTTGTACGTCATACCCTTTATACAGGTTAGGGAACTAAAATCCTAACTATTGTCATCTCAACAGTCACCACACTGTTGTACGTCATACGTTTATACAGGTTAAGGAAATAAAATCCTAACTCTTGTCATCTCAACAGTCACCACACTGTTGAACGTCATACATTTATACAGGTTAGGGAAATAAAATCCTAACTCTTGTCATCTCAACAGTCACCACACTGTTGTACGTCATACGTTTATACAGGTTAGGGAAATAAAATCCTAACTATTGTCATCTCAACAGTCACCAACATGTTGTACGTCATACCCTTTATACAGGTTAGGGAACTAAAATCCTAACTCTTGTCATCTCAACAGTCACCACACTGTTGTACGTCATACCCTTTATACAGGTTAGGGAACTAAAATCCTAACTCTTGTCATCAAAACAGTCACCAGACAGGTGTACGTACTACCTTAATACAGGTTAGGGACTAAAATCCTCTCTTCAAACCATTACAGTCACCAGACAGGTGTACGTGCTACCTTAATACAGGTTAGGGAACTAAAATCCTAACTCTGTCATCTCAACAGTCACCACACTGTTGTACGTCATACGTTTATACAGGTTAGGGAACTAAAATCCTAACTCTTGTCATCTCAACAGTCACCACACTGTTGTACGTCATACCTTTATACAGGTTAGGGAACTAAAATCCTAACTATTGTCATCTCAACAGTCACCACACTGTTGTACGTCATACGTTTATACAGGTTAAGGAAATAAAATCCTAACTCTTGTCATCTCAACAGTCACCACACTGTTGAACGTCATACATTTATACAGGTTAGGGAAATAAAATCCTAACTCTTGTCATCTCAACAGTCACCACACTGTTGTACGTCATACGTTTATACAGGTTAGGGAAATAAAATCCTAACTATTGTCATCTCAACAGTCACCACACTGTTGTACGTCATACCCTTTATACAGGTTAGGGAACTAAAATCCTAACTCTTGTCATCTCAACAGTCACCACACTGTTGTACGTCATACCCTTTATACAGGTTAGGGAACTAAAATCCTAACTCTTGTCATCAAAACAGTCACCAACAGGTGTACGTACTACCTTAATACAGGTTAGGGACTAAAATCCTCTCTCAAACCATTACAGTCACCAGACAGGTGTACGTGCTACCTTAATACAGGTTAGGGAACTAAAATCCTAACTCTTGTCATCTCAACAGTCACCACACTGTTGTACGTCATACGTTTATACAGGTTAGGGAACTAAAATCCTAACTATTGTCATCTCAACAGTCACCACACTGTAGTACGTCATACCCTTTATACAGGTTTGGGAACTAAAATCCTAACTCTTGTCATCTCAACAGTCACCACACTGTTGTACGTCATACGTTCATACAGGTTAGGGAACTAAAATCCTAACTCTTGTCATCTCAACAGTCACCACACTGTTGTACGTCATACGTTCATACAGGTTAGGGAACTAAAATCCTAACTCTTGACATCTCAACAGTCACCACACTGTTGTACGTCATACGTTTATACAGGTTAGGGAACTAAAATCCTAACTCCTGTCATCTCAACAGTCACCACACTGTTGTACGTCATACCTTTATACAGGTTTGGGAACTAAAATCCTAACTCTTGTCATCTCAACAGTCACCACACTGTTGTACGTCATACCCTTTATACAGGTTAGGGAACTAAAATCCTAACTCTTGTCATCTCAACAGTCACCACACTGTTGTACGTCATACGTTTATACAGGTTAGGGAACTAAAATCCTAACTATTGTCATCTCAACAGTCACCACACTGTTGTACGTCATACCCTTTATACAGGTTAGGGAACTAAAATCCTAACTATTGTCATCTCAACAGTCACCACACTGTTGTACGTCATACCCTTTATACAGGTTAGGGAACTAAAATCCTAACTATTGTCATCTCAACAGTCACCACACTGTTGTACGTCATACGTTTATACAGGTTAGGGAACTAAAATCCTAACTCTTGTCATCTCAACAGTCACCACACTGTTGTACGTCATACCCTTTATACAGGTTAGGGAACTAAAATCCTAACTCTTGGCATCTCAACAGTCACCACACTGTTGCAAGTCATACCTTTATTCAGGATAGGGACTAAAATCCTCTCCTAAAACCATTCAAGTCAGCAGATTGTTGTACGTCATACCTTGATACAGGTTAGGGACTAAAATCCTCTCCGGTGACTGTTGTCGCAGTATACAAGCAAAATGCGCAAGGGCGTTGGCAAGGAACAAGGAGGTGAACGTGATGGTGGTACAGGCAGAGGCCGAGGTCGTGTGCAAGCACTAATTTCGCAACAAGAAAGTGGCACATCTACTCGCTCACACGTCCTGTCCCAAATTGTTGGGGCCCGCTGCAGTACTACGCTGTTGAACCAACACTAGTGTTAACAGCTTGTTACTTGGATAGCGGTTAAATGCTTCAAGTCTCATCGGCACCTCCACAAACACCCTGTCTTCCACACGGTCAATTGTTAGTAGCCGTGATACTGCACCGCACATTTCCCAACCTGATCCTCCTTACTACTAACTGGCTGAGTGCACGTCCACGGACATTACTGATCCCACACTTGGACACTCGGAAGTCCAGAAGTGTGTACCCATGGCTCAGTGGAGGTACATGGCAAATTCCCATTACAAAATTTAAATTCAGTTGTCATTTGTTGGTGGTGTGGTGAAGTCTGGCCCAATCCAACCCTTGTTCATCTTGCTCTCAGTCAGCCTGTCAGCATTTTCAGTTGACAAGCGGTTGCGTTTATCAGTAATGATTCCACCTGCGGCACTGAAAACACGCTGTGACAAAATGCTAGCGGCAGTGCAGGCCAGGACTTCCAAGGCGTAGAGAGCCAATTCATGCCACGTGTCCAGCTTCGAGACCCAATAATTGTAAGGCACAGAGGAATCTCGCAGTACAGTTGTTCGATCGGCAAGGTACTCCTTCAGCATCTCACCAAACTTAGCATTTCTTGTGTCACTACCCCGCACCTCAGGGGCTGTGGTACGTGAGGGGCTGAGAAAACTGTCCCACCTCGTAAAGAATGTTCCCCTACCTTTGGCGGATTGGACTTGCGCCCCTCTCGGCCGAACGCCTTGGTTGTCCACCGATTCCTGACCTATGCGGCTAGCGTTTTGTGAGGGGAATGATTAGCCTACTTCCGTGACTATGACCTTCTGGAACTGCTGCTTTTTGGCTGACCTCTCCGCCTCAGGAATGACAGACATAAATTTCTCCTTGTACCTTGGGTCTAACAGTGTTGCCAACCAGTACTGATTGTCGGCCAAGATGTTCTGAACGCGAGGGTCACGAGGCAGGCAGCTTACCATAAAGTCAGCCATGTGCGCCAGACTCTTAACAGCCATCACTTTAGTATCCAGACCAACACGATGACTGAACATGCTGTCCTCCTCCTCCTCCTCCTCCTCATCTCCCCTGTCCTCTGGCCAGCCACGCTGAATCGAGGGTATCACTGGTGTGCATGTCATATCCTCAATTTGGCCAGAGAGTTGCTCCATGTCTTCATCCTCTTCCTCCTCGTCATAGTGCTCCACTGCACGTTGTGATGCGATGAGGCTGGACTCTGTGTTTTCACCCACACCCACTACTGTTTCTTGCTCCAAGTCATCGCGCTCGGCCTGCAATGCATCCTCTTTGTTTTTCAGCAGAGACCATTTTAGAAGGCAGAGTAGTGGTATGGTGACGCTAATAATGGCGTCATCGCAGCTCACCATCTGGGTGGAGTCCTAAAAGTTTTGGAGGACGGTAGATAGGTCGGACATCCATCTCCACTCCTCAGGTGTTATGTGTGGAGTTTGAACCATTTCCCGATGGCTTAGGTGATGCAGGTAGTCAACAACTGCCCTCTTCTGCTCACATATCCTGACCAACATGTGCAGAGTTGAATTCCAACGCGTGGGGACATCACACACCAGTCTGTGGGCCGTAAGACGCTAACGGCGCTGAAATCCGCAAAGGTCGGCTGAAGCAGCAGGTGACTTGCGAAAATGTGCATACAGACGGCGAAATTTTACCAGCAGTTCAAACAGCTCTGGGTATGACTTTAGAAACCTCTGAAACACCAGGTTGAACACGTGGGCCACGCATGGAACATGCGTCGGCTGGCCTCGCCTCAAAGCTGCCACCAAGTACCGTCCATTGTCACACACGACCTTTCCTGGCTTTAGGTTCAGAGGTGTGAGCCAGTGATCTGCCTGCTGTTTCAGAGCTGTCCACACCTCTTCTGCATTGTGGGGTTTGTCACCTTTGCAGACTGGCTTCAGCACAGCCTGTTGCCGCTTCGCAGAGGCAGTGCTGCAGTGCTTCCAGCTTGGGACTGGTGTGGAGGGTACAGTGGATGAGGATGAGCAGGAGGAGGAGGAGGAGGCTGAAGAGCATGACATTCCGGAGCTGTAGAGTGTCGGTGAAACCCTGACAGAGGTAGGGCCTGCTATCCTTGGTGTGGGAAGGACGTGTTCCGTCCCTCGATCAGACTGTGTCAGAGCCTCCACAATATTAACCCAGTGTTTTGTCAAGGAGATGTAGCGGCCTTGCCCACAAGCACTTGTCCACGTGTCTGTGGTTATACACTTCAGCCCCTGACCTTACCCCTGCGGTATTAAAGAACAGCAATGACTGTCTACCTGCAGTTTCCAATATCATGTCCACTCTCTATTTGAAACTAAACCTTTCCAAAACTGAACTTCTTCTGCTCCACCCATCCACTAACCTCCCTAAATCGGACATCTCTCTCTCAGTTTGTGGCACCACGATAATGCCTAGGCAGCAGGCTCGTTGTCTGGGTGTTATGTTTGACACCGATCTCTCCTTCTCCTCCCACACACAATGTCTCGTCCGCTCATGTCAATTACACTTGAAGAATATCTCCAGAGTCCGTCCCTTTCTGACCCTGTAAACATCAAAAACCCTCACCGTGGCCCTAATCCATTACCGCCTTGACTGTTGCAATTCTCTATTAAGCGGCCTCCCCCTCACCAGAGTTTCTCCTCTCCAGTCCATCCTTAATGCAGCAGCCAGGATCACCCATCTGGCCAATCGTTACTCAGATGCCTCTGCTCTGTGCCAGTCATTGCACTGGCTGCCCGTATACTACAGCATCAAATTCAAAGTGCTTCTTATCACCCACAAAGCTATTCACAGTGCAGCACCCCCCTACCTCTCCTCCCTCATCTCTGTCTATCACCCCACTCGCGCTCTACGTTCCTCAAATGACCTTCGACTGACATCGGTAATAATCCGATCCTCCCAGTACCGGCTCCAAGACTTCTCCAGAGCTGCACCAAACCTCTGGAATGCTTTACCAAAAGAAATCAGGACTATCCACAACTTGCATGGCTTCAGACGATCCCTAAAAACGCATCTTTGTAAGGCGGCCTATCATACTCCCTAATAGAAGTCCTTTGTACTGTAGATAGTGGGCTATCCCTCTGGACATTACTCTTCTACAAACTCCACCAAACCAAAAAGGTCTACACAGACTGTATAATGACCATCCATGTAAGCTTAGTTCTATGCACCATTTCCTCAAGATGCCTGGACCATCAGTGCAATAAGCCCCTGTACCTTGTGCAACCCCTATCCCGTTATAGATTGTAAGCTCTTTTGAGGAGGGTCATCTTCATTTCTTGCTTTATTCTTTGTATTTTCTTTTTTACATTGATTCTATGCCTATTGTTTTGTATCCAATTATTCTACTGTATTTGTTCTCTACTGTAATTACTTACTGTATTATATTTTCTGTACTCTAACCCTACATTGTGAAGCGCTGCGTAATATGTTGGCGCTATATAAATAAAGCTGTATTATTATTATTATTATTATTAGGTGGACTTTGGCTGAAACAGCGTGGTTCAGGGCACGTGTGATGCTGTTGGACACGTGTTTATGCAATGCGGGGACGGCACATCTGGACAAATAGTGGCGGCTGGGGACCGAGTAACGTGGGACAGCAGCCGGCATTAGGTCGCGGAATGCTTACGTCTACACCAGCCGCAAAGGCAACATTTGTAGCGCAATGAGTCGCGAAATGTGATCATTCATGACTGTGGCATGTGGGGCGTTGGCAGCGTATTTGCGCCTGCGTTGAAATGTTTGCTGAATGGATAATTGAACACTGCGCTGGGACAAGGACGTGCTTGATGTTGGTGTAATTTGTACGTGGGCAACTTCAGGTGCAGGGCCGGAGGCTTGTTCGCGGCCAGCATGGACAGGGGATTGGCTCGCACGCACAACAGGCAAAGACATAGCACTGACATCAGCAAGCACCGCTCCTCGACTCTGTTGTAGTTTCCACAAAGTCGGGTGCTTGGCTGACATGTGCCTGATCATGCTGGTGGTGGTCAGGCTGCTACTTTTCGTACCCCTGCTGATGCTGGCATGGCAGGTGTTGCAAATGGCCTTTTTAGAGTCATCTGGAGCCAACTGAAAATACTGCCAGACTCGGGAAGACCTAACATTTGCACAGGCACCTTGTGTCGTGTTGTTGTTCCGGGGAACGGTTGCCTGCCTTATGCCTGCGTACCCGACCCTGCTTCGTACTGCCTGTTGGGATGCTATGCCTCCCTCCCCCTGTGCACTGCTGTCCTCGCTCTGCATATACTCCTGCCAGGTTGGGTAAGCTACTGGATCATCCACCACGTTGCCTTCCTATTCCTTGGCTACTCGCTGGACTGCTCCTCCTTCTCCTCCATGATGACCGTTACAATAGTTTGGCTGTAGTTTCAGCTATACCCCCAGTGGTTAATTTTTACGCCCATTCTTTTTGAATGGGCATTACAAAGACAGGATACCCGCATCTTTTCAATGTGACAAATGTTTTGAGGCCCTCCAGCCCGTCTCTATCCAGGGACAAAGAGGAGCCTCCCAATTTTTGGCTGCCCTGACCAAAGGGCTATACTAGAATACACCCACTTGAGGGTTACAGGCCCTACTACAACTCTGTAAGCATGGGTCATTGTTGAACCTCCCAATTTTTGGCTGCCCTGACCAAAGGGCTATACTACAATACACCCATTTGAGGGTTACAGGCCCTACTACATGTCTGTAAGCATGGGTCATTGTTGAACCTCCCAATTTTTGGCTGCCCTGACCAAAGGGCTATACTACAATACACCCATTTGAGGGTTACAGGCCCTACTACATGTCTGTAAGCATGGGTCATTGTTGAACCTCCCAATTTTTGGCTGCCCTGACCAAAGGGCTATACTACAATACACCCAT